>OMOW01023026.1:13204-28893 GCA_900312555.1 Lamprogrammus exutus | reverse complement strand
CATCAGCGGAGACAGCTTTGTACCGAAAGCCTTCTGTCCAGTCTTCACCTGCATATGTCTTTTGTGATAAGGTGTAAAAATAGCGAATCCATCCTGACATTGATATGCAAGAACCCACAGAGCCATACGATACCAACTGAAGCAACATGAGAAATACTAAGCAGTCCAGTCAGATTTGTTTCTCATTTACTGAGAAATGCACATTGCATTATGCATCTAAAGACAAATTATGTTTTTGTAACAAATTTACAAAGTTTATCTGAGGAGAATTCTAAAGCACTTACACAGTAAAACAGAGAAATTATAGTTAATTAATCATAACTGTACACGCATTACTGCTGACCATTTTCCAGGCTTATACTGTAGCGTAACAAGGATTTCTGTGATGCTGCACCATTAGTCATGCATGCATTTTCACTTACATTTTCTTTTAATAGATCGCATCGTAGTACACAAGAATTATGGTTAAAACTCAATAATAAAGGTTTTTAGACTGACTTCTGAAGTTCTAGTAAGTCATTGGTGAAGTTTTTGTTTTACTATGTATGAAAGTTAATTTGTACAGACTTTAAACATTAAACTGCAGGTATTCCATCATAGCAGAACTCTGAAACAACTGAGACTTGAGAGCCAGTGACCAGACACCAAACTCTCTAAGGCAAGAAGCTTTGGTTTGACTTCCTGAAAACACAGCTCAGGAAGGTTATTCTTTTCAGAAGTTGACTCAAATGTGGGATGATGTGATCACATAGCTTTAACAAAAATATACAGGTATGTAAACTCTAAAAGAAGTGCGAGTCGGAAAGCCTGAAAGTGGTGTAAAGTTCCTGTCTGACGGGGGATGAGTGGTGCACCCCACATTTTTAGTAACTTTCTAACACAGACAATCTCACAGCCACTTAAGGTGTGCAGCATGCGTAGGTATGAAAATGTCCCTACTAAGGATTATCAATATTTAACACCTCTGCTATTTGATTTGCTTACCATATTGGCCTGAAATGGAAAAAGAGCCTGTCTGGAAGATGGGAAATGAATGACTTAAACTATGGAAAGCCATAACGTAATGTAAAGTATATATTCATGTGGTTATATGCTTAGGGCTACAACCAATGTAAGTATGGAAACTGAACTATTAGGTCTTCTACGTTTTAGCAGACTACAAGATTCCTTCTATTAAATTTCATTTAATGCTGTGTCAGGGTTTTATAGTGTCTTGTTGTTTATGTGTTGTCAGTGCTTTGTTTTTAATCACTTGCTCTGGTACATGTCTTATGTTCTTATGTTGATTTTATAGTCCTAGCGTGACAATTGTCGACTGTGTGAGGACAATAAAGTTCGATTTGTACCTTATTTCGACAGAATGCTCCTTTCATAATTAGAGAAAGTTCTAAATCTAAGATTATATTCCAAATTCCATGTGAATTTCCCAAATATCATGTATAACAGATGAACTCACATAATGCATGAAGGGTGTTGTTGCATCACTGTACTGTGGCTGTGTATCAGTAATGTATACTGAACATGCCCATTAATGTAACCATGCTTGACACTCTATACTGTGTAATTGGAAATGTTGGTTACTTGCACGTGTACACTGATTAGCATGCACGGATGCTAGCGTGGATATCCTAAAGATCATGAACTAAGTACAATAACATGCCAAGCTGACTGCAGGCCTTTTGCTAATAATAGCCACCTTCCATTACCATGTTGGCATTAATGGATGGTAAAGGCCTAGCATCTGCCAAGCAGGGTTAGAGCAATGATTTAGCTCCTCTATCAGAGTTTGTTATCTCCTTCCTCCTGATTGGACTGATACACTGTCTTTCCTCTGTGGTGCAGCATGTTTACTAAACTTTATGCAACACAAACACCAATGTGCTGCATGTTCCAGGATGGCTTATCCTATTGCCATGATATACTTCAGTATCTATGGCAGAAGAGGAATGAATGAGTCCAGCTCCAATTTCAGCAAGGTTTGGTGAGGGTGAGCTGAGTGGAAAGCTCAGATCTTTCCATAGATATACATTTATAAGACAGATGAAGAGCAAAACACACACACACACACATAAGCATATACAGTATAAGCACAGTCACATTTGTAAACACTGTGTTCACCTACAGATAAATGACTGTGATATCATTTGCCCCTTTACAAATCTACACCTCACATGCCTCTTTCATCTCTCATACCTCCTCATACACATACACACACACACACACACACACACACACACACAGCCACATCAGTACATAAGGCATTCATAGCTCTGATGCTAAAGAAATCCATTAGGTACGACAAAAGCACAGCAGTAGATTCACAACAGCCTGGCAGGACACAAGAGGGCAGGGGGAGGACACGGAGAGAAAATCAGGGAGCAAAAGGAGAGCACAAATAATTACCTTGCATCATGATTGCAGATTTTCATTCCTATGTTGCCGCCTATGCACAGGCCGACAGCAGGATACAGCAGACAGAAATGGAGAAATCCAGCCGGTTAAAGGATGCCTGGGCAGGGCATAGCTAATTTTACCATAGCTCCCCAACGAAGCACGATGTTGATTCCCTCCACCTCCTGAGGGCCCGGCTCCCAGACACCCGCACAGGGCTGCGGGGATGGAGGGGTGGGGACGAGCGGAGAGGCAGCAGCGGCAGGGGACACAGTGAGAATCCTTGGGAGTCTACTGCAAATCGGGGGAAGGGGTCCTTTCTGTGTGCATTAGGCCCCGGACGCCCTGGCAGCACTGACACACGCCATCTCTGAGAGGGGGGGATGCTGAGGAAAGGAAGAGGAGAAAAAAAAATGGAGCAATACGGGGAGAGAGAGAGAGAGAGAGAGAGAGAGGAGGGAGTGGGAGGCTTGCTGATGTCACATCTGCACTAAACCAATCCCTGCAGCCGTGGTCACATGGCTGTTGTCCCCTGATGCCTTAGCACCTCTCAGCTTGCTTACAGCTTACAGCAGACTCTCCACAGCCAACTGCACACATGTAACACAAGGTCTCATACAATACCATGCACTGACAATTTCCACACTACTTGGCAAAATCGCTTCTTAAGCCGTGTGTGAATTTTTCACATTGATATTCAAAGCAGGCAGGAATATGGATAAAATGGTTTTTCTTTTTTGATCTTTTCACAAGGGCTTGCTGCAGTGTTCTGGACTTGTGAGGGACAAAACAAAAACTTGCACCAAATTATAAAGAGTTACAGTAATCGAGACAGGCGGATATGAGGGCTTGGATACGGATGAGTTTCTCCAAATACAAGTAGGAAGGATTTTGAGTTAACTGAAGCCATGTTTAACAAATTCATGTGTTCATCAAACACCAATGCAAGACTTTCTGTACATTTTTGACATAACAGAGCAATGTGCACATGTATAAAATTTAAAGGGAGGTTTAGTTTGGGGAAGCATATAACATATCTGATTTATTCTTTGCAATCCATTATTTGATGTCCTTAGAGTTATTGAGATCTGGTAATGTATTTTGGTAGTTAGGCTTTAAATGGAGATACAGGAGGGTGTCATCAGCTTAAAAATGTATTTTTAAATAATAATGTTGAATGGGAGTGCATACAGAAACCAGCTGTGCATACTGTATGACATGAGAGCTGACGATTATTGACAGTTCCCAGTGGAAATATGAGAGCCAGTCCAAAAACAGTCTGAGGCCATTGTGAGTGTTCCTCACTGTCAAAAACTGCACTTAGATCTAAGAGCAAGCGATGCCAAGAGAACATATGTTCCATTTAGGAGGCTGGATTGAGTGCTATGGAAAAATCTAAACCAGATAGGAATTTATTTACAAAGCAGTTTGGCAAGAACTACTCTGACTAGAAACCTGGATACAAGAGAGAATACATTAAGTGTATTTACGCCGCAATTTTTATTGTTAAAAGCAGGAAAAGCAATCATACTTTAGGAGGAGGTAGCGGAGGACAAAACAAGTCATACTATTGTGTGCGAGTTACACTTCAGTAGGAAAACTGAGATGCTATGGTGAAAGCACTGGTGTGATTATTCAGCTGCTGTAATGGCTGTGCTGAGCAGAGTGAGTCAACCTCAATGATAGGGAGAGGACAGATGGGGAAAGGCAGATAGAGGATAGTGTTGTAGTGTGTGCATGCTGGTGTAGAGAGAGAGGAGCTTCTGCTGTGGAGGTCAACTCATCTCAAAAGAGAAAGACAAAAACGATACAGTCACATTAGGCCCAAAGCTTTATGTTGTGCCTTTTGTCCATCTCCTTTTTCTGCTCTCTCTTGAAAGAAAACATTTGGATTTCAATGAGTTGTTGCCTGACATGGACGAGCACACAAAACCTGTGGAGTATTACAGTTGAATTATGTGCACAATTATGAGTTTCAGTGTTTACGGTGCAAATGTTTTATTTGTTGCTTTAGTATTCCCACCAGTGAGGATTGTTGGAAGCTTTAGTTAACTTGGGCATCCTAGAGTAACTGTTAATGAGCTTACCTAACCTGGCGTGGTAGCCCACAGGCTGCTAACGTGTGCTTTCCTTAGTCAGCTCCTTACGTAAGATGCCATCCCCAGGCCCAAAGGTCACAGAGGCTGAGATTAGCAGAGGAGAGCTGGACAGCACACGAGGAGAGGAGCCGCGTTGCATTCTGACACGTGGCATTGTTGTTATTATTGACCGCTGCTAATCAGAGCTCAGAGGCATCCCTGGTAGATTGGGCTATACTCAGACAATCCATTTTTTATTTCAGCTAAATAGATTAGATTCAATATAAAACTGTTCATATCACTGAGGACTGTGAGGCCTTCACACAGACCTATCTGAAGAAGACGGTGACAGATTATCCTCTCTGAAGTCGACTCTGTATAGCTCTATACTGCCACCTAATGTACACACTTACTAGAGTAGTGTTTTTCTAGTAACAAGTCAATCTAAAATTACCATTCCAAGTAGTCATCATCATCATCGTCATTCAGGTAGAAACACGATATCATAGCAACTTGAAATGTTAGAAAAAACTAACCAAAACTAACTTTGTTCTGTGTACAGGTCAGATTAATGAAATGAGGACTTGGTTCTTATGTCATTTGCTGAATTTGCAGATTAATTTGGACGATACATACACTGAATTGTTATTATGTCTCATTGACTGCTTGTCAGAGTTGGTCACAACTCTTGAAAAGATTTTGCCTACCTGAGAGAAATCCAACAAGGTCTCTGTCCTCAAAAGGTTCTCCAGAGAGACCAGGATACCTGGTAGTCCACATTCCTACAAACAGCAAGCAGAAAGAAAACCAAAAAAGTCATATGTGTAACACACACACTGAGTACTTACTGTTTGCGTCCTTGTGTCGCAGCGCTGTGATCAGTATTGTCCATCCTCTTGGTGTCATGGCAACACAACTCCACAGGGGCTGAGTTGGTTGTCAAAGTGGCAATGCAGGGCACATTGGTGCTGTCGGCCATGAGATGGCGTAACCTTGCCACACAGCGCTGACTCTGCCTGGAGCTTCTCCACGGACGGGCTGCTTGGTCAGCCCTTGATAGATGACAGCTAATTACTCACCAACCTTTGCAATCTATGTGCATGCAAGTTCACTGACAGCTCTCAGCTTAACACAAGAAATTTGAGAAATATTTTTCTGTCTGCCATGTTATCTTTGGAAGTGTCAGCGGAAAGCCAAATTTGTGTTCCCAACATTCTGTCTACAGTATTTTCTGCTGCTGCAAAGACAGCCAAACTGAACCCCTAGTGTGACTCCCTACAGGATTCCGCCGCAGGAAGCTTTAGAAGCGTGATGTGTTAGAGTCAAGTGTCCCCAACAGCTAGGATCTGATCGTATCAGCAGCTGGATTCTTCATTCATCTCTAGGGCTAAAAGGACGTGTTAGAAAGAGAAATACAATCAGAACTTCAGCTACTAAACAAACTTCACATTTGTACTTTTTTGCTATATTACAATTATTATTACCGATGCAATTTTATATGAGAGGTCCGATAATCAATGATAACAGTAAAATAATATTTTCTCTGCTGTGACAGATACACAGGTTGATGTTTCTGGACATTGTTCGTGGCAAAGAACGATAGAGTAAATTCCCCAGAAAAGGTAAAATCCAATTGTTCCTAAATTCCTATTCCTAAAGTCACAGACTGAAGTCCAAGGATGTCAGCTACACTCATTGCAAACAACAATGCTGCAAACTCCACCACTAGATGGCACACCGGCCCCAGACAGTAGCAAGCTCCTTTTCCCCAGACAGCTCACTGTGTGGTAATGATTAACATAAACCACATGCAATAATATTTTCCTTCCACTGTTGAAAATTTGGCTGAACCTTGTGATATAATGAAACCTACAATACAACGCAGTGATGCAGTTTTCTGTGAACTGTGAACTGGTAAGAGAGGTGAGACAGATAATGCCAAATATTACGACAGATTTCAACCTAACATGCCACTGAAAGGTTTGATGGCTTTGCAGGTGCTGATGGTCTCCTGGATCAAGAGGTGGCAGTGTTATACACCAGTGAATTAACCAATTGTCTCTGGGCAGAAAAGGCTGAACACCGAGAAATGTGGTGAGAAAAAAGAAGCAAAGAGTATGATGTCATCCTTTAAAGGGCCATTCACACAATAAAATATATGATTACACTAAACTCTAAGCTGTTATAGAGCTGATATGGCAACAACATATATAAATGTTTATGGTAATGTGTTGCCACGGGTGAGGGTGTACAGTACATGCTGATGTGTGTTTCTATGAGAGTAAAGATAGACGGAAGCAAGAACATCTGAGTTGAGGCCAATAATGGGCAATGTGAGCTTGTGGTATAGATGGTCACAGAGTTATAGTCATTATTGTGATATGCACATCTAATCTGAAATTCTAGGCTCTCTGTTTTGATAGTAATTGCTGAATATAGCTGGTTTACTGTTAACAATATTGTTGGATACATTATTGCAACATGCAAATGTTGTTGCTGACTCTACTGGTCAATAAACAGAAAACCTTAGGAAAAAAGAATTTTACACATTTTATCTAAACTGGATGTTTAAGCAGGCCGGTCTTTATTTTATTTATATTATGTACTCAAACTCATATATTTCCAGGAAACAGTCTCATAAACTTTGTTAATTGGACAAAGTATATAGGAGTTACAGCCTTATTTAAAAATAGGTTGCAGGTAGACATTCATTATGGCACAATCATGTGCCATACAAAAGTAACATTTAAAGGCCTTACACACCCAGAGAAGACCCATACAGGTGTTTTCCCTTACTGTTGCTAATTAGACCTCTTCTCAAGACTGTGTGGGTGTGTACAGACCGTGCTTAACTGTCATCTCCCTAACTCTAATACACTTTTTGCACCTGTTAGGGTGGGGCAGTTTACATGTTTAGGTTTCTATGGTTTGCAGCTTTTGTCACTGTATTAATATAGTCCATGTTTTCACATAAAATGGATCTTATTATGTAAGATGTGCACATACAGAGTTTGGTGAAGGAACCTGAGACCATTCCTCCGTAAAAACTGTTCCAGTTCATCAAAATTTCTGACCTCAGACCTCCTCAGGTCATGCCACAGTAGCTCTATTGTATCTCTCTCATGTGGCCAATACATGCATTTTCTTCTTCTGTTCTTCTTCTTAAACCATTGTTTAATTTGCATTTAATCTGTTTTATCTGTATTTTCTCCTAGCATCATTTAAATTCTATTAAACTTCAGGTGGTGATCACTAAGCCGATATTCTCCTGTGAATTGTTTAAAAATCCAATGTTCCCTCTGTGACTGCAAGCTGTCCAGGCCCTGAAGGAGCAAAAACCAGAAACCATGCTCCACAGTTGGGATGTGGTTTTGTTGTTGGTGTACAATGCCTTTTTTCTTCCAAACATAGCGTTGTGCATTTCTGCCAGAAAGTTCAACTTTTGTCTCATCTGTCCACAGAGCATTGTCCCAGAAGTGTTGTGGAACATCCAGGTGGTCCTTTGCAAACATGAGCCGTGCATTTCTTGGAAAGCTGTGGTTTGTGCCTCCGTGAACAGCTTTTTTGTTTGGTAGAGTAGACACATGAACAGAGAGTTCTGGAGGCCATTTACTGTTACTCTTTTCATCTCCTTCAACATTGCACATTGTGCTGTCGGTGTGATCTTTGCAAGACACCCACTCCTGGGTAGAGTAGCAACAGTGCTAACATTCCTCCATTTATACTCAAGTTGTCTTACTGTGGATTCACTCAGGTCTGTATGAGAGCTCATACCACATTTTATGAGTACGTAATGCAGAAATCCAGGTAAGGGTTTACCTTTTCCTTGCAACTGTATGTGGTATGAACAGCCAATAGTTATTGTTTGAAATATTTTATAGTTAGTAAACATAGTTAGATACACTATGTGCCAGGTTTGGTAAAAACTGACAAGAAAGTCTTATTATATATCAATGACAAACTATGAAAATTAACAGAAAATAATTTTGGTTCAAGTCTGTTTTGCGTTAATAGATGAAGGGTGTGGTAGTTTGAAGGAGTAAAATTTTATAGCTCAATTATAGCACCCAATGGTGCCAGTTGAGAACATATTTCACAAGGTTCTTATTTTACATTTATGATAAGTTCCAGGAATCTGATCAAATATGGAGCAAAACATCCTTCAAGCCGAAGCCCAGGCACTGCCTTGTTTGCATATGACCTCAGCTCCAACGCCTTAGGCTAAACAGAAACACCATCCATTATGAGGAGTGGTTAACCAGCTCTCTCCCAAATTACAGTGACTCTGGGTTCCCATTTTACTGATTTAGCGGTTGTGTGGTTCCCCATCTCATGTTACTGACTGTTATAGTGAGACATACTCACGCAGACTATCCTCCCCTTGTAAAAAGTGAGCAGTGCATTTGTTACACATTTAACAGGCACCAACCAGGCCCTATGAAACAACTGAAGATCTGTGACAGGGTCTTAAGAGATTATTTACTCAACAAAAGGATATTCACATTTTTAAATGACAGTGGAGATTAATTACAGTGATCTGAACTGGCCAGTGACGTTAGATTGTCATAAATGCATGGCTTTTCAGCTTGGATTTAACCACATCCTTGGAAAATGAAGGAGGAACATTTTACCACCCTGACCAAAAGACCATGTCGCAGGTTTTCAGGAGAAGGGGGTAACATTTCCCGAGCATGAGGATCGCAGTTACTGAATCTCTCTCTGATCCCTCCTTAAAACTGGGACAGGTCATTGGTTTTGCTGTGGTATGATGACACATGATGGTGATTGGCAGCTGTGCAGAAGTATCCAGATAACAACCTGCTTATAGAGTTGACCCTGCTCTTAACCTGGTGCCACACCTCCTGTCTTCACCCCCCATCCAACTCCCTACACTCCCAACCCTACCCCACCCCCAAGCCAACCCCGACAACATTTACCCAGCGCCTTGTGCTCCTCTCCTACACACCAACCTACTCTGAGACATCTGGCTTTTTTGTGATACTGACCTTTGACCTTGCGGGCTAAAGATAAGTTAAACTCTACTACCATGTCATGAAGATTCCAGCACTGTCTCATAATGCTGTTGGGCTGGCACACTGGACCTCAATATAAAAAGAAAATGTGCTTTGAACAACACTGGCAGTATAGCAGTGAAGTTATAAAAGAATCAAGATGTGAGTTTAGGACAGAGGCTTTTGTAGGGACCAAGTCTTAAGTGTGAATGGTTGTACCATTTCGCTCTCTGTCTCCAATCCTCCTCCCAGCACTAGTCAAGGGATTTTCCTTCCCACCGTCTCCGACTGGAACACTATTTCCGGATTGTGTCGCTCATTTACTTGGTTTTGCAAAGCTCCCGGGAATGAGAGACCATGGAAAACTGAGTGTGGCAATGTGGCTAGAGCGGTAGGGAGGGAAAGACAGAGAAAGGGAGAGGTGTGTGTGTGTGTACGTGTGTGTGTGGAGAGAGGGTGAAAGAGAGTGTGCAAAACAGTGCTAGAGCGCTGAATCGGTACAGACAAGACCAAGCAAAGGCCTTTACCAAAATAGCACGAGCAAGAATCTTTGTGGGCAACATAAATTTGAGCACGATGAGTGTAATCAAACTGAGCCGGGTTTGACATGGAACATAAACTATCTCCATGAGCATATGATGAGTTTGAGGATTCCTTTGTCACAACTGTTGTGTGTATATGTGCCTCCCTTCCTGCCTGCCTATCTGTCCGTTTGTCCATCTGTCAATCTCTCTGTCTCACAAAACATCCTATTACACTACAACATCCTAGCAGTTGAAGGTGAAACGCAGGCTGTTAGTGACCTGTTTACCTTTAGAAAATGTCCAGTGTTGATAAAGGCTAACCTTGTCCGACAGGCATAATTATACAACAAAGGTGGTCATACAAACTTAAGAGGCCTTTGACCTTCATACGGCCACCTGGTCTACTATGTCCTCGTTAGATGACTGAACAGGATTGAATCCACTCACTAAGCTCATCTTTGTCTTGACTCCAGGGGACCATCAGGTTAATACAGGAAGAGTGAGGAAACAAGAACAAAAGAGATTTACTGAATGTCCAGCCTTAATCATTATGATATAAAAATGTAATCACGTATGCTGATGATGTGATTAATTAAGATAACAAATATTTTTACATACACATACTTGTGGATGCTAATGACATGTACATGTGTGGCTTATGTACATGTACATAATCCAATCAGATCATCCACTCTCTATAAGGGGAACATGTGCTGTAAGTATTGAGTCATTCTCCTCACACCACTTTGTCTACACATACAGACACAAATGCAGAGGCCACCATAATGATAGTGAAGTGATGTCCCACCATGTACCATGAACACGGTACATGAAATAATAACATATAATAATGAAATAATGATAAACATTTTTGGGTGGTAAAAAGTGGAAGAAAATTTACTTTCTGAGCCAGCTCACATTGATCACTTTCTTTGTTAATTGTCAAACTGCAGAATGATGACTTGCAAACTTCAGTTTATCTTTTAGGCAATGTTTGGTGTGCCTTTCAATATGTTTTATATTCATACTCTTCTCAAAGTACCAATTCTAACCCATCAAGTCCCTTTCTTCAATCATCTCATCTTGTTTATCTTATTTTGTTCATTTTTAGGTACTTCATTATAAACATTTCTTTTCATGCTGAAAGGCACTTCATAAACATTATTTTTGAACTGCTTTGGTGCCTGGTTCTAAATTGTATATTATCAGTATTATTTCTTAAAACTCTTACTGATATTATTTCTGCTGAGAAAAAGGCAAAACCTGTCTTCCATAAAGCAGCAATAGGTTTTAACAATTACAATAGGTCACGAGAATCAAATGAGATAAATAGGGTTTAGGGATCATTTTCTTCGGTCACAATGACAAATTCTGCCTCTGCAGTCAGCAGTTTTACAGTACAGTCATCCCTCCCATAGAATCTCTTTTGCTGAGATTGACAGTGTAGTAAAGGCCACACAGTAAGTGCGAAGTGGAAATATGACAGTAATTTACTTGAAGTTATGACAACAAATGTAATCAGTATTTTGGAACATCACGTCTTGGTACAAGCTGTATTAAAAATGTAAAATACTTATGTATTGGGAGTTTTTGCATCATAAATCTTCAAGAGTTCATTCAGTTTGTTGAAAACATGAACTACATTGACAAAACCAGTAAAGCCCTATTTTAGATTGCAGCTTTTTACAAGTAGTTAAATTCTGTTATTACAGAAAATAAGGAAACAAAATGAATTGAAATAGATAATGACAGTATTAACCTTCCTGGACATATATCCCGACCTCTGGCCCTAAAGCACCAAGGTAAATCCCAATTCATGACAGAGAAAAAAAGTTTACTTTCTCTCCTCAGTACTCAAGGTTGTCTCTTTTACACAGGTCACTGATGTGCCTATTGTTTGTGCAGGAGTTGTGTAATCCTAGATTCTTTTGTCCTATCTTCTTATTGTTGTGGCTCCTCGCCGAGTGCTCAGTATATACTGAAATAACTTCCTTAAGACCTGTGTAAGCAAATACCACTTTAAGTATGCATGTGCTTGTACGTGAGAGCTCGTATGTGAACAGGAGGGAAGGGGGCTGCTTGCGTATAAGACATGGGTGGTTTGTTTTGTCAGCAAAATGTCAATCTGTCTTTACAACTTTATCCCATATGATCTCTCTAAATACACAGGGCTTGGTTGTCCATCTGGTTGGCAGTTGAGTGCTATTCCTCTCATACCCCCCATTAACACCCACCATTACTACCCTAGTTTTGGAGGTCTTGCCTTCTACCTCCCACTGAGAGGATATGAAAAGACCGACAAAGCTTTCCATTCTTTTCTTTTACTGTTGGATTTTTGGATCAGTGTAATCCTCTATGGCTACAACACGTGTACAGTGGTTTGGTTGCTCCCTAACAACTGACTTGACAGCTAAACAATAGAATGATTTTTTATTAAGAAAGGACATCCATAAAAGACCCACACTTTCCAATATGTACACACATACACACAACTGGCCAGGCAAACACCCAACATCCCCTAAAAAGTCCAAAAAGCCAGATCTTTCTCCAGTCCAAACTGCCTTGGGCTCCCCTAAGCTATTCAGTGTGTGCAAATGAAAGATCGGTCTTGGAAGAGTGGAAGCCTCTAGGCAGAGCAGCACTTGCCTTGCACACAGATATACACAGCAGCCCTCTAGACAAGTTTGGCACCCATACCAGTGACTGTGGGCCAAAACTCATGTTGCGTGCTAACTCTCTCCCTCCCCCATCCCCTCATGCTATCCCGCTCTGCAATTATATGCTACGCTCCCACCCAAACATGCAAGAATAGGCCTTCTCAGTCAACAGACAAACCGAGTCATTCTGTCCTCAAACCATGACATCATGACCATTTGACTTCAGTGTGAAAGTCAGGCTTAATTTAACTTTGTCAGGAAAACTGATGTGTTACACTGACAGACCAATGAAGTGGTGTGAACGGTAACTTTAGGCAATCGTGAGAAGACACAGCTAATTTTGCTGTTAAATATCAAACTTATGAAGAAATGTGACTCATGGTAATATCACACCGCATGTATTTACGAATAGAATTGGCTTGACTGTGCTTGTGGATTTCCGGGACTGTATTCAGTACTGAAGTATTACTGTACAGTGTTCAGTAACACTGACTTACTAATTCAAAATGATGTTTTGACACAGTACAGCAATTGCAAATGATGTAACAATACTTTGGTTAACACTGTAAATGCTTTATTAAATATGTAATCTTATCTATCTAAAGTAACTAAACTAATGTAATCTCCTAACTCTGAGAAGTTAAAAATGGCTCCGCAATGTTGACATAAGACAATTACCGTTAATTTCAGTTAGTTTAACCATAAAATAACCTTCAAAGAAAGCTACTATAAACATATGACAAACCAAAATCCCAGGCGATACCTGGACTCATATCAGAATATGATAGCTCAGCTTTAGCTCAGCATAATGTCTGCTGGCCTCCAGTCTCTGGAAGTTTTAAGGAGGTTAGATGGCTGAGAGGCATATATCAAACTGCAGACAGCTATTGTGTGAAGCACACCTCATTTTCAAAATCTGCCTCACAACAAAGTCCTCTCCTCTGTCCTTGTAGCCCTGGGAGGGGTTCTTAATAGTGTTGGAGCTCTAGCATGCATGAGCATGTATATATGACAGAACCGAACCAATGACAGGCACCTCAGCCCAGCCCAGCCCTCTCAACAAAGACTGGTGGGTTTCAGTGCAGCCCCTCTCACTCTCCCACACACTCATAAATAACCATACAGAGTCTCTGCTCTGGCCAGGGGGAGAAAAAGGAGAGAAAAGAGCCATTTAGCCTGCTCCTCTCCTCTCATGCCTTCCAACTGACCTTTTCCAAGGGTCAATCAGTCCAACCACCACTCCGTACTCCCTTCGCTCTCTTCATCCTGACACAAACCTGAATCTTCCCCAGCACTGGTGCTGTAGAGAGAAGCCACTTAGCAGCTCTGGGTCCGTAAAGGAGCATTTAAGACCTGGAAGGCATAAAGCCTCACAAGCTCTCAGTGGCAGAGCATGTGATATGGCAGCTGGGGTCAGAGGTGATGGTCACAATATGGGAGGAGGGGAATAAATCCTGTAGCATAGCCGACAATAGCTCCATCTCCACTGACAATGATGCCATTGTGGGCCATGGGTTGCTTAGTGTGTCCTGGAGCTGTGCCTAATAGAGTTATAGTGCTGATGTGATGACTGTGTAGCTGAGGAGAGAGTAGTGTCCTTTTATATAAAGGGGGTAACTGCCAAGGAGCTTGAAAGAGGTCTGAGCTTCTCGATTTTGCTTTGCATGAAAGCCTGGGATTGTGTATGTGCATTAGTGTGCGTGTGTGTGCGTGTGTGAGAGAGAGAGGTTACTAGCTTAACTTCACTGAGCTCCAAGCCACGAACCTTTTGCTCACTGACACAGCACACATAATTGAGAAGTTACATCACAGAAGTTCTGCTGATTTAAATGTGCAGGTGGGGTGATTAAAACATATATTTCCTTTTTGTGAACATATTTAGTCTCATTGCACAAGGAACAATATAGTCTTTGTTAGTAGAACAACTGAGGTGTATTTTAAACTTTAGAAAAGGATATAAGGCTTAAAAACAACAACAACAACAACACAAAAACACATCTCCTAAGCATATTCTGCCATCGCTCTTCAGGGTCAGGTTTTTATTTGGCAGTACACTTATGTAGAAAGGTAGAGAAGGCCTCTGTAGAAGCAGAGACCTTTGATACCACAGGATCATCATCTTCAGCATAACGCAGACACTCAGCTGGGAAATGTTATGTGGGGGCATGCCACGAGAACCTCAGTTGTCACCTCTGTTAGTAAGATTAGGCTGTGGCAGAATGGGGTGAGAGATGAGTGGTGAGTGTGACGGCCGGGTGGTGAACAAATGCAGAGGACAGAGAGACAGAGGGCTAGACGACAGACAGAAAAAGACAGACGGACACTGAGGAGTTTGGAAAAATGGTATGTCACTTTTGCTGATGTCTATAGTAACAGTAGCCTCCAATTTGACATTCTCTCCACCAAACATTGGTTTTCTGTTTTTTCTCTCTCTCTCTTTGGCTTCTCTTTGACCTCCTTAAAAGAACAAGCTATGTTTCCCAGGGCCCAGCTATTTGAAGCTCATACTTTTGGTCATCCAAAGTTTTCTGTTCCAACTCAAGCCGTTCAGACACTGTCCCCACTTACATTTCCACAATGGCAGGGTCCTGGGGGCCAGACCATAGCCACCCTACACTCTGCCCACAGTTGAGTTGCCTCTGGCAGGACTAATGCATGCTTTGTGTGCTGGTTCTGGCCAACGATCAGGGAAACCCCACAGTCTCTCCATGGTGAATGTCGAACACCCTGCCAAGACCATTATGCATCCCTTCAATGGTTGTGAATAGCAGCACATTACAGTACAGCAGATTTGGGAGATGTGCAATTCACCCAGGGCTACAATGCGAGACCATGACACAGATACCAAAACTGGTAAACGGAACAAATCCCTGACATGGTTTCTCTGTGTTCTTTGAGTCTTTTTTGATAGACAACAATCAAAACAAAATCAGATAAAATTTGAGCTACATTCAGGAAATATGAATGCAGTGCCTTGACACCATTAGTGAACTAACTCTGAACAGATCGGAAGAGCACACGTCTGAA
>OMOW01023025.1:5908-25887 GCA_900312555.1 Lamprogrammus exutus | reverse complement strand
GGAAAGAGACGGCAGGGTAAAAAGACGGTAAAAGACGAAATCAACCCATAAGCTCTACCTCAGAAGACAAATAAAAGCACCACAGATCAAAGGGATTATTACTTTAAAGTAATTACATGTACAGTCTGTGATCTAAATGTTATTTAAGTTTTATGAAGTTGTTAAATGTTTGCTTACATGAGAAGTATTTATAATAGACAGTTGATAAACACACGAAAAATCATCTGAGAAAATCAACTTCAATTATATATATTGGTGAATTTAGTTCAATTTGCAATTTAATCAATAAAATGATTAATACATTTGATCGAGAGATAAATAAGGCATATAAGTTTTAGCCTTATGATAAATTATAAAAAAGTGTGTTAGGCAGTGCTCTAAAATCAAGAGAGTGAATTGATATTTTTGTCTAATAAAAACTTGGTTAAGTGAAAGGCTTGGTGTTCTGCTCTATATTGCCTGTTTGTCTAATTTGACAGAACAAAGCATGCATGCATGGTTCACTGACCTGCACGATGTCACATATGCAGCTCATCCTCTGTCAACTCATTACTCGTTGTCTGTAAAGGTGCTGGACAATTGCTTCATTATATTCCCAACCTAGTTTGTAAATACTGTGAAATGTATGAATGTAGGTATGGGATTCATTCTATATTTATGCCCTAGCCTCTCTTTTCATCTAAGGGGAAGGAGGTTTTAGTCCATGCAATCACGTGTTGCCTCTCACCCTGATGGTCCTCATTGTTGTGAAGATGCTCATGATGCTCAGGAATTTGCCTTTAACCCCAATGTTTCCAAACCCGTCACAGGCGAACAAGTTTCCAATTAAAGCATCGTTAATGAATGGAATGGGATGACCCACTGAAAGCCTCTCAGGATGCAATTTGGAGAGCAGAGCTGCCCGTGTCTGTCACTGGAAAAAATGTAGACTGCCCTGTCTTTGGACATGGAGACCACTGGAAAAAAAATATTGATCCAAAAGTTAGTTTAGAAAGGTAAAATATCATATGGTGTTACTTTTACTTCAGCCAGTGTAAAAATCTTTGATTATAAGTACATAACTCACTGAGTTTGTAATGCAGGTTTATTTGTTTCAGTCATGAACAAAATCTGTAACAGATTTCTGCACAGGTATTGAGAAAATGTCACTTGAATATTTAATAATGTAAGTTTAGGAATAAGACAAAATATGTGAGTTTAATAGTTTTCTGACTCAGAAAATTGTTGTGTTCCAGGTGGTTATTCTTTGCAGTGCGTGAAGCACAATAAACAGTGCACTTGGTTCATTCCAGGAGAAACTAATAATTGCTCCTGTGAAGTGGAACGAATTGGCAGCCACGTCTCCAGACTGTACAGAATTCAGTGAGCAGTGAGAGCACGTCAGCTCCAAACCAGCCCAGAGGATTATCGCTTATATCATATTCCCAAACATAAATTACAGATCGGTGTAGATAATACTGCATGGTTTGCTTGATAAGTCCATATTAGGCTTCAGGCGAATATTTAGTTACACTGATTATCAGAGTCACACAAGTATTTACAGTATTATGCGGTATCTTTTCACATAAATGTGTTTATTAAGAGGAAGCAATGCAAATCTATGCTCCATGCCATTTGGATTGCATGACCTAAAGTTCAGTTCAGTTACTTAGAGCTCAAACTTTTCACACATCTAAAAATTCAGTCAACAACAATGCAGAGAGAAACGTGTCAATGAGGGAGAGATGCCAGTTTTTCCATTTTCAGGAGCCTCAAAACCCTGTAATGAAATACAGCCATTATGACGTGATGTATGTTGAGCTTCATTCAAATGCCAAAAAGTAATTCTCTTGCCATTACCACACTGTTACTGTAACCATTTCTATTCACCTAGTGTACAAAACTGTCATGCCTATCTCCTTTTGTTCCATAAAACAACTGTATAAACTGTATAATGCACAGAATGCAATAAGGTCAGGCATGTTGTAGATTATCGCAAAGGTCTTTTCCTAAAAAATGTCTCATTTGCTGTAACTTGTGGTGAACATTGTCTTCTTACAGCAGGAATCAACCTTTGATGCATAAACTTCAGCTGGATCTAAGGAGCTGCAGAAAGGGAAAACACTTAACTTATAATGTATCACACTATATCAATATAATTACGTGAAATTGGGCTTATTCCAAAAACGTGATGAAAGCTACTTGCTGGTTCACAGTGTTTCCAAACCTCTGCCATATTTTGATTACTCTACACACTACTATTACCACAACACTGGTTGTACTGTATGTGAAGGTCACCTCTAGGTCATTACACTCTCTAATTGTTAGGTTAAGGAACTATTTTTTAGTGAGAAGAAACATCTTTATGGGCTTTAGTCATACTGGCTTGAAGGGATTTCAAAAAGCACCAACAAGGCATTTTTCTATGGTCGGGGAATATTACTGTAATTACATCTTGAGGATGGCAACTCTTATACAGGTATGCAAACACATTTGCAACATTTTGATTGTGAGTACATGTGCCCTTCTGGCTGGCCTCCAAAAACAGCACCCTAATACTTAAAGATAACTTGAGTTTTGAGCGGGCTGTTGATATTCACCAGAAATGGAGGAGCCACTTGCACGTGAAAAATGTGAAAAATGTCAATCTGTCAGTTAAAATTAAGATCTTTCAAATTTATGCTCCATAAATTAAGATATGTTACAAGAAATGTTGACGTTTTGGCCAAAGGTGCAACATAAAAGTGTTCCTCCACTAGAGACCATGACTGTGTTCAGCAAATATAGATCTTGCCATTATATTTAGACATTTTTGTAAGTGGAAATAACATTTAACATGTGGGGGGTGGCGGGGTTAAATGGTCGAAACCTCAGGAGAGGCACGTCAGAGAGAGGCTGCTTGTGAACATCCAGGTGTGCAACAGGAGCCATAAATGGATGGAGGGGCACGGGTCTTTCATATCATATCAATCTGGCAAGTAGTTCTAAATAAATCCTGTTCTGAACCCAGGTGTCAGATGGGCCGCCTGACATTACCACCACCATTCCCTGGATTTTGCCACTCATCAGGCAAAAATGTGTTTTACACGTGTAGTTGTCAGGGATCAACAGTCATCAAGACTTGAAGCACTGCCCTTGCTTTTCTGCCAACAGAGGAAAAAACACATTTATCACTGAATGACAGGCATCATAAATACTATTTAAATCTAGAGCCAACAGATTGATAGCAGATTACTCACCAAGACATATGGGCTTCATGCTAATGTGTGGAGTCTGCTTTGCTGCGTGGTTCTCACAAAGTCCTTATGTCCGGATTCTTCAACTGATTTCTGCGTCTCTTGTTTGTCCATATGTCACCTCTCGTCACAAAGTTGTGCCAGTGCTTTGGGGTGAGACTTCTGTCACAACTTTATCACTGGTCGTTGACAGCATAGGAAGATAAATTCACTTGCTGTAATGCTTTGATAGCAGCCATTTTCCTCCGAATTAACAGGATGAGAGTAGTTTACTTATTTTCACATTGGTAAAAGTAATGAGAGCTTCAGAGGAGACAGAGTGTGAAACTCTCCAAAGGGAACTAAGTTATGCCAGTATTTGTCTTCCCTATATCACATTAATCAATCCCTCATAAGAGATATTTACCCTATGTGCTATTTGGAGTGTGAAGTGTTTTAGTTTAGCTGAAGTGAGAGTGAAAGTAGTGAAAGAATGTGCAGAAGATTTGGTGACAAGTTCAACTACTCCAAAAATGGGATAACTAACATGCATATACAAAATGTCTGTATTGTATTGTTTGGAATAAATATATGCTGTGTGTTATGGTCTTCTCAGGCAAAGTTCCTAGTATAAAAGTGTAAAAATGTCACTTATTCCAGCAAATCCATGCCAGCATTGGATTGTGCATTGTTCCTGTAGTGTTATATTTAGTTAGGGGGGCTGGCAGTCTGTTACACCAGCTGGAAAGTAATGTAACACTATTATCAAGCCTGAACTTCATAGCACTGTGAGCAATGTAACATTAGCCAAAAGTCACATCCTCTAATCAGAAATTAGATATTAACACAAGCTTCAATCCTGAGGCAGCCGATTCGCTCTTAACAACATGGTGAAGGGCTCAGTTTTGAACCAGTCAATAGATTTCAAACAATGAAAAGAGCTATAAAGTACACAATTCACTTATTCGAGTTAACTTTGAAAAATTAGGTGACAACATGACAACATAGTCCTCTGACTTGCCTTTACAGACATAAACGCTTTCAAAACGTTAATGTACATTACATGACAGCAATGGTTATGACGTTGTCACATAATTTGTACTTGTATTGAGAAGCTGCCAATTATATAAATATCTCTGTTTTATCATTTAAATATTGTGCAAAATCCTAAGTGTTACCAAGTTATTTTGTATTCTATTCACTTTTGTTTATTTTGAAACAACACAAACTCTGCCAGGGACATGACAGAAAAAGACACTTATCTCTGAAAAATCCAAAACAACTCAATAATAGACAAAATGAAATGTTAAGATTATGATTAGTTTTTTCAGTGTATACTGTCTATCACAAGTAATAGTTGAAAAAAATGTAAGCACCTCAATTCTTGTTCAAGTATTTTCAACCACTAGTGTACAACAGTCTATGCATAAAATGTTTATAGTGCTACAGAAAACCAGAAAACATCAACCTATCACTGAGACTCCCTGTTTAATATACAACCTAATTTTTTGTCCTTATTCAAGAACTACAACCAAATGCCCTTAAGGAAGGCACTTAACTCCAGTGAAGCAGATGACAATGGATACTATTTGTCAGTGTGTGTGTGTGTTGTTTAACCCCTTCATCTCCCCACAGCTAGTCCCCCAGCAGGCAAAATCTCAGTCAACATGCCTGATTTAAAAAGGGTTGAAATGATTATGAGTGAGGGGCGCAGGAACAGGTGGTGTAAAACTGGTGCAGCCCTAACGCCTTCAGGAACATTCCAGCCTGTGTTCACACTACCCAGAGGACCCTTCATGGTTTCTGGACCTTCAAGCACTGAGTGGGGCATGGTACACACACACACACACACACACACACAGACCCACACCTCACAGAATAAGCCCTCCTGAGACCAAGGGTCTATGAAGTGTTGATAACCTGACTGTCAAGTGTAAACGCCCTAAGAGAGGAATTGGATTTGAACTCGAGCATTAACATACCTTAAAGGTGGACCAAGTAGGAATGGGGAAATGGTTGTCAGCATAGAGACATTTCTGAGAAAACAACTGAGCAAACCATGAAGACCAATTGAGTGTAAATACAGAATCTTTTAATACTAAGTAAAATACAGAAAATCAGTTCTAATCAAACAAACAAAAAAACCTGTCCTTGTTTGTGCCCTTCTTGTTATGCCAGGCAGAAAAAAGGGAGCAACGACACATGAAACATGACTTAAGACACAGAAGAATCATTTTAGTCTCAAGAAAAGAGACAGCAGTCATCTCCAGCTGATGAAAATGGTGAAGAAGGGTCACTCAGAAGGCTTTTAAAGTGCAGCGGATGCTCTATAGATTCAACACTCCATGGTCAGTCAATGAGTTTCTATTTACTTTGTTCAAGTATGTTAAAGTTCCAAGAGCTGATGTATCCAGACAGTGTGTACATTCAGTCATGCTTCAGACATCTTTAAAATGGTGAACTACATCCATCTTTAGAAAAAGCTTCCCAGACACAAGGGAAATACCCTTCAGTTTTCAAAGATGTTACTGGCTGATGAAGTCACCAAGTGATGATGTGTTTGATATAGATGGAGTTTTTGGGGTGGCTACTGGAGGTGTCGGGGAAAGTTGTGTGTATGTGTGTCTAAGAGCGAACCTTTGGTCCTCTTCACTTTGTCTCAGAGAGCCTAGCAAGGCTGGCTTGTCGGAAGGCTACTCGGTCCCTCATCTCCAACACGCAGTCCCTAACCATCTCTGCAAACATGGAGGGCCAGAGCTTGTGTAGGGCCTCGCCCTTCAGATTAGTGTCTGATGCCCCCTGGACCAACTCCTGGAGGTACTGGTCTACCATGGCAGCTCGCTCTGATGACTCCACACTGCCCTCCTGTGAGGAAACGCATAAAATGTGATTGTAAACATTATAGTTACTAATTAGATTTCATTAAGGTGATGTGTAGTAGCAAAATCACAGTGTCATCTAACAGTACACAGCACCATGTTAAGTGTTAGTCAACAGATTGGCTGACATGAGAATCAAACATCTGTCTTTTCAGTCTCACAATAGTCTACTGAACCACTAGGCCTGTGGTTCCCAATCCTGGTCTGCAAATTTTCCATCTCTACCCACATGTAGTGCCTCCCATATCATGATTGGCTAAGCACACTGAATTTACCTAATCAGGTGTGAGTTGAGCTGGGAGAGATGGAAAATACAGGACATAGAGCTGTGGTACTCGAGGACCAGGACAGAGAAACACTGCAATAGGTTAATGTGGTAAAATGAAGTGACCTCTGGACTTTCAGCGCTGCAGTCTCGGCTCGGGTAGTTAAACAGAGCTCTGCTCAGGCCTTCACCCAGGAGCTTCCCATTGTCACGCAGCTCTTCTGGACTCAGCCCAGCCCGCCTGCCACGCCCCTCCAGTAGGAATTGAAGCTGACGCTTCCTACAGGGTGAGGACAGAGATGAGAGGGTTGAGAGACAGCGAGATACATACTGTACTTACATGGGACAGACAACAGAATAATAAAGATAATTTTTGCATAAAATAACATTGTCCTATCTTGAAACTGTGTAACTATATAGGTTTGTCTAAGGCAATGAAATTACTTCCATTCCCTTTTCTCAAGAAATCTATTAATACTAATAACAGATCAAACACTTATAGCACACTGGACAGTGTGGCATACATTTTTGGGAAATCACATAATTCATGAATGTGGAATATTCCACCTATTTCAGTGGTTTCTCATTTATGTCTTGCTGTGCTGAGCAGCAGAATGTGCGTACATGTAGAAGGCATTGGGGGACGTCAAATGTTTCTGTCTAATAATCTTAAATCTCATGTGATACGGTGTTGCACCAACATGTTCCACAGACCAGTGCCAGGACGCTGAAATAGTCCTTTCAGTGGAGGCTGGAGGCAAACATTCCATATCGGATAAGATAGCTTGTAACAAATTTGTGTCCGCCTGTGCATGTACTTTGCGTGTGTGTATATTAGAGAGGTGCATGGTGGGGCATGGGGATGGGGACAACATTTAAAACAAGGGATGTGGACGAACTTAACGGTTTTCCTGCAGGAACAGTAATGGAACATATGTTACTTCCGGAGTAATGAGGAGGAAATACTATCACAGTCACAATAACCTGTTAATAATAACAATTCAAATGCAATTCTCTTAAATTGAGGCATGCGGAGATGGAGATGGGGTGGGGATGGTCCTAAGGAAGCCTGGGATGGTGGGGGTTGGGGACAGAATATCATCCGTGTGTAGCTCTATGTGTGGGCATGTACAGTATGTCATATGGCTATCAGAAAAGTTGAGTAGTGTGTATCAGTCATCCTATTCAAACAGAGTGTAACATCCTTGTAAAATAGTAGACTCAATCAGATCATTGTTTGATTGTAGCACAGTATGACTCACTCAAATGTCTTCTTCTAAAATCCATGTATCAGCAGCAAAGCGCAACACAAACCTGCCCAAACTATCCACTTCACAGGAGCATTATTGTGCCCACAGCAAAATATGACTCTGGGATTGCATGTAAAGCATTTCACGTTCCTTGGCCAAAATTAGGGTTGAATGTCAAATTACTTTCATACTAAAAATAATCCTTGTTTTTTCTTAAATGTTTGATTTGTAAATGTATCCTATATGGAGTGCACTGAATAATGTTCTCAAGACAAAGTGTGCTGGGTGGAGGCAAGAGAAGAGTAGCTGACAGCGTGTTTAGTTCTGAAGTAATTCCTTAATCAAAAGCAAACATTGCTGACGGGGAGAATTTGAGATAACAAGGTCATGAATTCCATTACGACACTCACTGAGACAGTAATGTGGGTTTTTTTAACACATTATACCATGTGTAGTGTGTGTGTGCCCAGCACCATTACATAAGCAAAGGCATTGCAGATTAATTGCAGCCATATGCCACATAAAATCCTAATCATCTTATAATAACACAAACACATCATCTTTAACAAAGAGTACCAGCGTAAATGAAACTCCAAACCCTGTCAAAGACTTTGCACAATGAACACACAGGAACACTGACACCTCAACAATCCATCCATCATCTGCTGCTGATCCGCAGAAGCAGCATCCTAAGGAAAGTTTCACAGATGTCCCTCTCCCTTGTCATGTCCTCCAGCTCTTCCTGCAGGCTCTGCTCCGTGGTCTCCTCCCAGTTGGAAGTGGCCGGAAACATCTCACCAGGAATGTGATCCAGATACAATGCTTGAACCACCGCAGCCGGCTCCTTTCAAGTGCGAAGGAGCAGTGGCTCTACTCCGAGCTTTCCCAATGCTCCTCAGCCTGTCCCTAAGGGTAAGGAAACTAATTTCGGCTGCTTGTATCCTCAAATCTCATTCTTTCGTTCACCAGAGTTCCAGAGGGTTGTGATGTTGAGTAGGTGAGGATTGGAACATAGACTGAGCGGTAAACTGGGAGCTTCACCTTCACATTCTGCTCTCTCTTTACCATGATAGTCCAGTACAGCCCCTGCATCAATCTCCATATAGATCTTTACTTTGTATGACATATTCAGTGTGTGTTCTATAGAGAAGTAAGTGGTTAAATTTCACATTTTCAGTAACAAAAAAACTTAGACTAATTGGAGAAAAAAGGAGAAATTTGACTAATAGATCAAATGTAGGTAACTGTGATTAAGACACTGATTAAAAAAAATTTAAAAAAATAAAAAAATAAAAAATGACATTGAGCAGCGGGGCTGATGTGTATCATCTATCCAGAACATGTTATGAAACCCAGTGTGAGATGCAGCCAAGAACCAGGTGTCCCAAAGTTTGCCAATTCATTGTTAACACAATTCTGTTGGGGCAAACGAGGCCAATCACACATGGTCCCACATACAGCACAGCTTTACTGCTCAATATATGTAATAGTATAGTATGTATAATCAATTTCTGGAAATATCTTTCAAATATGTTGAACAAGTTATTTTTTCAGCAGCACCAAAATTCACATTTATAACCTTATACACATTACATCTGTCCATTACTAACACAGTCTTCTACTGTTGGTAAGGTTTATACGACAATTAAGACAATTAATTGATGACTTTGTTTAACCTGGCAATTTTCAAATCACTCTTCTATAAACGATGTACAGTATAAACCTTTGAGCAGTGCAGTGAAGCCATAACCGACTTGAACATTAAAACCATTTCAGAAACTGTGTGTGACAAATTCAACGTACTTACAGTATATTTGCTTTGTGTGGATGTGTTTTACTGACCCAGAGTGACAGCGCTGAAAAGCTTTTGGCTGGGGAGAGGAATGTGGGTGTCAAAGTGCCAAGTACGCACCCTGACTCTGACACAGAGTCTAATTCCCTGGGCTCCTGAGTGCCAGGCTTTGTCTCGCTGTCTCTCAGAAACATATGCACACATACACACAAATGTATTCACAAACAGTGAATCACAGGCAAGCACATACATGTAGATTACATCCTCACAAGTTGTAACTCACACATCTTCGTGTTTGAAAAAGCACACTTTCTTGACATAAAAACACATATGTTGTGGTGTCTCTCAGACAAAGTTCTTACCTGGACTCCTCTAGCAGCAGGAGAAGACGGCAACGTGGGGTTTCAGTAGCTGCTATATGACCCAACGTCCCAAAGACGCGTTCTGCAGCAATCACATCGTTCATGGTCACCTAGAGCGCACACACAAACATGCACACACACATGTCTTTTACTTGCCTGACTCATTTTTATCTCCACGCTCTGAGATTAAAAAGAACAAAGATACCTTTTGTTACTCGGCTATATCATTTTGATAGAAAGCTACACTCTAAGCAAATTAAAATTACAGAGCTGTGCCCCATTTTGTAAAAGTGCAGGTCACAGATCTGGTTTGGGTTAAGACAAAAAAAATCAACAGCTGAAGCAATGAAAACAAGGAATTTCATCCTCCTCCTAGGATAAAGTCAAACATTACATTTTATGCCCCACTTGCAGTAAGGAAGTAAGATTAGCTAAATTGACTCCATTTTTCATCCATGCAGCAAGTATTTCTTAATGAGCACTTCAGCCACTTTTAGTCATGATCTGTATTTTATAACAGCCCAAGGACATCAGGTTTTGAGTCGAGGGGTGCTGCACTGACCTCCTGGCCATTGATCCTCTGCAGGTTGAAGTGGTGGAGGCGATAGATGACGAAGGAGCGCCACTGAGCCAGGCTGACAACTGGGTTGCCTTCTGGGTGGATGGTCAGCTGATCCAGACGCCTCACCTGAGCCAGGGCTGCCAGCTGGGGTAGACGGTTGATGTTGGTTTCCAAGAAGATCAGGTGCTGCGGAAACAATAGGTCACTTTATGAGATGTGTAAGCATACACAGTGGATCCACATGACAAATACGATAAATACTTGCAGAGTACAGCTAGTTTACAAGAAATGCTACTGGCCTCTGTTTGTGCCTGAAGACTGCCAGGGTTAGGGGCTTTATTTCCTTTGGCGCCTTCGGTTTCAAACATATACAGTATGTCTTCAAGAAACTAAAAATATCCATCTAATAACATGTTATGTTAAAGTTATTCATTCTTAATATTTATACATATAATATATATATTTGCAGATAATGCTGAATACATTTTGTGAAAAGCTGGCAAGTTGTTTCGACATAATGCTCTGGTCCTGCAGGATACATACTCCCTTTTTCTGCTCTCACCAATAGATTGGGGAACTTCACTCGTATGCGTGGCAGTGTTGGAACAATGGCGTCAAAGTTGATGTAGCGGAACGTTATAACTGTGACAGCGCCAGCGGTCTGAACCCCCCAGCCCCTCTCCAAAGCTTCCAGCGCCCCAAGTCCGACCAAACGCAGGGTGTCTCCATCCAGTTCTGCGAGGTGACTGTCGGACAAGGACAAGCTCTGAACACTGCTGCTTCCTGCATCCTGAAGCCTGGAAAAGGCACACACAAGCACACACGCTTCTTAAAACAGTCCTGATGTGCTGTCTTTACCATCTGTGCTGAATTTGGTGCCTCGTGAGACTTTGAGCCTGATTGAGCGATGAATGCTCGAACTTTAAGTAGACTTAACACCTGTTGTCCCTTGGGACAGCTACAGTGATGCTAACCCTTCCCCTTTGAACCAGCACTATCACCTGGTTAACAAGAATGTCTTTTAGCCAAAAAATGATTGTTTTTTCCATTAGGTTGAAAAACCCAGCAATGTACGGAGGGAGGAAAAAGAGCAATGTGGGTACAGAACAATCACTGGATCTAGTCAATGTCTTATCTGTCTTCAATTGTTGCCATATTCATCTCTATTTTCTTAAAGCAGTCAAAATGCCCTTCCTTGATAAGAGAGTCGTGAGAGTGGAGAATCTGGGCAAGTCTCAAGGGGACACAAGCTCCTTGCCTGCGCCCACTATGCTCGGTCTACTGGGTCCACTGACACTCAGGGGACCCTTTGGCATACCAGGACATCAGATGAAACTCAACACTGATCATTAGCATTCAGCCTGCCAACATACTAATCACCCCCTATTCATATTTCACACCCTCCCAACCACGCAGAAAGAGAAATGCACAGTGGTTAGAACACTAATCCTTTGATTACAGGACAGTAATCCAAGATTCTTGTTGAGACTGATTTTAGATAGTGTTTAACTGGGGTGGAAGCGAGAGAAAGAAAGAGAGAAAGAGGAGTCAGGGGGAGAATGTGGGGGGGGGAAGTAAAGCAGACATAGATAAATACAGAGAAATAGAGTGACACTGTCCTGTAACTAAAGCTTGATTGTAAAGGCCACCTTTGTGGCAGACACAATAAGCTCGATTCCCCCTGAGATGACTCGTCTCTGTACCTGGGAAAAGGAAACGTTTCTTGTCCTACAGATAATTGGATAAAGAATAACATTTGATAATTAAAGGCCTCTTCCAAATGAGAGTAGTTCTAGAAAGAGGAGTGTGGAACAGTGAGGACAGAGGGGAACATTTAACATTTCAGATGTTTTCAAATCAAAGATGATTCAATGGAATTAGTCTGATAATGATTATATGTGCCACGATTTCTGTGAGGGCTCATGATAACTATAAATTCTAACAATATATGGAATAATCAATTGCACTTTCATGCTAGTGGTTATTTGTCCTAATATACATATTTGTATGATAATATATAAAACATCCCTTAAATGTATATTTGTTTAGAGAAGTTGATCAAAAAATCTTTTAAAGCCATAAATATTAACTCCTTGGATGACTGAGCAACGTTAAGGCTTTTGCTTTATTATATAAAGCGGAACAAAATCGAATCACTCATTGCTTCATTATGTCCATGCCTCACAGTAAATATGGTTTGGATTACAATGAAAGTACAGTATTTGCAATCAAGAGGATTTTTTTCTTAATGTAGCTCCAGGTAAATACAGACTTAAAGAGAGACTTAAGTGCTTTGAACTCATGTGATTGTCTAGGAAAAGTGACTGTAGTGTAGATGGTTGATATGAGATCATTATGCAGTAATCATGAAGGAGCATTCCACGAGTTCATGTCCTTCTGCTGGAGGAGGAATGTGACACAACACTTGGAGTGTTTACACACACACTGGAAGACAGGTTATTGGTAAAGCCAGGTTACGACGGTAACTTTGCTTTTACTTTTGAACCAAAATTGCCATATTTTGCCACGTGTATATTTTAGCAATGTACAATAAGTAAATGTTATACAAGAAAACTTTTTGCTAATATTTTTGTCAAAGCATTTGAAATGTTTTTCAAAGGTTTCCTTGCTGTGCATTTGTTTTTGTATTTTACACATAGCCTACTGGTCGGTGTTCCCTTACCCCGATTACAGACAGTTTTTTGTTTAAGAAAGTTACTGCAGAAAGCTGACTGTGACCCAGTTACCTCAGTTGTGTATATTAATGCACCGATTGACATGAGCTTCTCAGAGGGCGATCATGTGGCCTTTCAGTCTTGTATCAAAGACAGGTGAATGGCCAGGAGCCTCAGGAGATGATCAGGATTTCAAGGTGCGTGTGTGGTCCGCTTGTGTGTTTTTATATGTACAAGTGCTTTGTGTGTGTGTGTGTGTGTGATTTGTATGCATGCTTAAGCTTATGTGTCAATAAACCATAGACCATTAGAGTGTGTCTGTTGTGAGGCTATAATGCCTCACAGTTCAGCCTGCAGAAAAAATCATTTCCCCCTCATTGTTTTAAAGAGCCTCGGGGGGAGCTAAAGCCTCAAAAACACCTCACTAATTTCACCCTCCAATAACCACAGTGCCCGGATTAATCCTGCAATACAGCTCTTATCACAACTGACTGACAGGTAATGTCAAACTTAATGGCATTGCTCGTACGTGTTACTATGCCTATGGCAATCCACCATGCATCTTGTATTAATCAAACTTGTTCACATTTCTTAAAAGTGGAAATCATGGCACACTTCAAAATGCACATGGACATTAAAAAAATACTGGACTGTTAAAATAGCAGGTATACAATAACTACATAAATGACAGTGAGAACCTGAGCAGATCATGTTATACATGCTGTATGTTTAATTTGAAAGAGTACTGACTAAGAGGTGGTGTAATGTTTGAAGCATCACAACCAGCATTAATACTGAATAGTGTTTAAAGCTGCCGAGTCCTAATGAGTGTTGTACATACATGGGCATAAACAGGGGCCTTGAAACAACACTAGACGGGCAGGCTCCAAACACTGAAAGGCAGTTTAATCATCAGAGCGTGCCACGCCTCTGAGATGTAGGAGGCAGCGAATCAGGACAAGATGCACAGTGGTGCGGGAGATACAGCATAACGAGTGGACAAGTCATGTAAAGAAAGTGAGGTAACTTTTGTTCGCCTGGATGTGTGCCATCAACACACTCTGCACTGTGTCACGTATTGTTCTCCTACAATCACACTTGAAAGGTTGCCAAGTGGCCTGAATCCCCTTTTGACATGAAATCAGAAAAAAACACTGAGATTAGAATTGAACAAGGCCACGAGGACAGAACAAATTACAATTACATGGACCCTACTTTGGCCTATTAAATAAATAAGACTAGTTCTATCTCACTTGATCCAACAGAAGTTATAAAATGGACATCTGTCAAATCCAAAGAATTCACTGTATGGTAGAGACGCATAAAACGTTATAAGCTGTCACTTTTAAACTAGCCATCATTCATCAGTCATCATTTTGCTCTGTTAAAAAGGGTGAAAACAACTTGTTCAAATGGCAGGATGCCATGCAGATGCTGGGTTTACTGGGTGCTGTATTGGGGATTACCACTGTGCTTTTCTGCAGTGGTTTTTGATTTTGCTTCATTTGAGAGGCCTGTGGAACTTCTGTCTCTACCCCATACAGATAAAAATTGCTTATTTATATGCTTCCAAGTCCATCCGCTTAGATTCTCAGTACAACTCTGTATTAAATGAATGTTTAAATAGAATAAAGGCCCCTCAATCTCCCCACACAGTGACAAAACCACTACTGGATCTCTGGGTAATAACTCTTCCACTCCCATACATCCCTACTCCTATTTCTATCTGTTCACAAAAGTCAGAAATGGGTAAGCGTTGCAGTCAGAGTACACACACACACACACACACACACATACAAGCATGTGCACAAATATACACTAAAACTATATTCACTAAGAAACACACAAATAAAATATAGTACACATACACACAGAAAGGGACAGTTTGGAAAACAACTTAAATCTACCATAAGCACTTAAACATTGACCATCACTCTAAAAAAAAATGTTTAATTTTAATTTGGTTTGGTTTGGCTGCTTATGGCTACCAGAGAAAACAAGTGTTTTATTCCATTTTATATGCTATTTGCTATATAATATTTAAATTGTGAGAGGTCAGCCAGGATTCACCCCTCACTGTGTGCGCCATTCTACCCCAACACAGCCCATGAAATTATGAAGCTCATGGTTTCCACAGATCAACTTTCTGACAGGCTGTTGAATATTCTAGATTTCTGACCATTAAATTGAGTTCAGTTAAAACACAAATTAGTGCAGATTCATTGTGCAAGCTTGGCTTATGCATTACAGCCCAGCATAAACATACACAATTGGCAACCAAATACATTCATGTTGATGCGAAAACCATCTAGGCAGGAGTCACTGTACGAATCACACAGACCTCTAAATTAATATAAAATTGGTATCAGAAGAAAAAATACCATAAAATCACTGGTTGAGCCTACAACAGAAAGTTATTATGTGCAGTATCTAACATAAGACATGACAAACTAAGACAAAATAAGACAACGTTGAATAATGGCAGTAGATGCAAATTGAAATTAATAGGGCAAATTGTCAAAATAAGTTAAGGAGATGATTAAAGTAGATGTAAATCCTCTACCCGATACATTCTGTAGTCTCTGCAGTAATAAGATGTTAAAATGATCAATGTTTATTTTTACCCACAGGGGCCAGCTGTACAAATTCTACTTGTGTGTGTCAAACTGGCTTGAGTTGCCACAAAATATCCACTCAAACTAGAGTTCTTAGGAACAGGAATGGGAAGTTGTCCTGCCTTAGGAACAGGAATAGGAAATTGTCCTGTCCTCCCCATGACCCCTATAGAACAGATCCAGATGTGTGGACAGACATGGTTCAGTCACTAGCATCGTCGTTGGGGACATAGGAAACAAAGATTTTGTTGAGATTCTGAAAGGCAGGATTATAGATGACCTGTGACACACCATAGATTAATCTCTTCAGGATGCAAAAGAATAAAACCCCTCATGCTGTTATTATGAAGGTTCATGGGGGATTCACACCCCCCAACAAGCTGATCTATGATTTCATGGGATAGTGGGTTGAATCTCAGGCCACAAAAACCACAGACGAGTTCATCCATCATCTCCCCCGTTATGCTCTCCTTGGGGGAGGATGGAGCAAATTTCTTGAGAATGAACTCCATGGCAGGAATATTTCTAACAGCTATCTGAGGTAATCACAGCTACTCTGTGGAGGCGTTATACATATCCCACATGCTGACTGAGGACACAGTAAATTCTTGCCACAACCCGGGGAACTAGCTGAGGAAAGGCATCAATATACTTCAAAAGAACTAGATCAAACAACATGTTGTCTGACAACTTGGCAAAGTACCCGTGTTTATACCAATTCAAAATGTCCATACTGGAAGGTGAGATGACAAGCCTGCTGTCACGGAGAGGGGAGATGTTAACAGGAATTCTGTGTCTTCTGTGTTTCTGTGTAATCTCAGTCCAATCACTCATGTACATACATGAGGATAACGGTGCACGCTTTCACTTTCACTTCTCTCTTGGAAGGTATTCATGGTGTAGCAGAGGGTTTGTAAGAGTGACAATGACAGATGTAGTCACGTGAAGAAAGAAAAGAGCTTGAGACTGATATTAAAACCATATTTTCACACCTCAACACACCTAGCCAATCAGTTGCATGAAGTGGGAGCGACTGGCATTCTGTCAATTTTAGAAATTTACAGATTTTGTCGCACACAGCCCTCAGTTTGACAATCTGAAGTGGTTTCAAGCGTTATCAGACGATGTGACAGGTACATCGTTTAAAGCATACTGAGCCCTTTACACAGAAAGGTGCCAGGATGTGCCTTTAATAATGTTCTAGTTACCACTGAACTGACAGGTCAAAGCAACTGACGGCTTAACAAGGCAGCAAACAAATAAGCGATAAGTGCAAATACAGCTTTTTTAAAACAAATCCAAATATGCTTCAGCCCTCATACAGCTCTGATAGACTGAATCACCTGAGTCCTGTTTGTCACCATAACCCGTTATGTAACAAACGTGAAGTTAAAATAGACACTGTAAAAGAAAACTATTGCAAGAGTGGGATTGCGCTCCAGGGACATTTTCAATATCCTGTTGCAGGAAGGACATTGCCATCTTTAAATGAAGTAATAATAGTCCTCAACAAAGCCTCCACTTTCATCTTACCCCTCCCCCTCGTAACTCATTCATTCCTGGACCAGAATATATCACTCACATTAGACTCAGCATAGACATTTGATTTAGAGCACAATAGTGGAAGGAGCGCCTGTGTGTCCTACATCTCTAAGACAAGCATGCACACATTTTAATAGAGAGCTCAGAGAGCTCAGTGGCTGCCAAGACTCACACACCTGAGTTGGTAGGGGTGTCACTGTCTTGCTCAACAACATTTCAGTGTGGGTTTGCTTCAAGAATAAAATGGGCAACATTGTAGCTATTAGATGATCTCAATGCCTTCTTGCCAGTATATCCATTAATAAGGCGAAAAGGGGGTAGTGCAGCTGTTAGACACAGAGCTTTCTCTAAGCTTCAGTCTAGATGATCCTCCCTGGAGTCTAAACCATGTAGAATGTGTAGACTAAAAGGTCTAGGAAGTAGTGAGCACAACACAAGAAAAGTGACACTGCTGGATACACTTTTGATTCCAAAAACAGCTATAATACAGGTACAAAAACCCCTTTGGGAGAGCAGTGTAGAGCACTGTTTCAACATGTGTGAAACATCTTTCAGAATTCTGTCTGGTACAGTCAGAAGCTGCTTACTTATGATCTATCAGACATATATAGATGACTCTTGGGAAGATGAAAGAGGATCTATTTTGTGTTCAAACAAGACAGCCTTTAACAGAAACTAATTGTTTCTTGAAAAGCATGTCAGAGTGATAAAGGGCCAGGTGGCATAGCTCATGCCAGTGAAAGAGAGCTTTCTTTAGCATAATGCAGAGTAACAATACATTTATGTACTTTCAAAAGGTTGTACTAGTGAATATTGATTTGGGGTCATCATCACCACGACTCAACCACTTTCTCCTCTGGAATTAAAAATCATCTTCCTGCCTCAAAGCTGTACTGTAGGGGCCAGCCAAACACAGCTTTGGTGTCAGGTTTTACTGAGTCACTGTGCCAATCATATCAGAACTGTATATGTGCGGCCTCCAAATAGTCATAGTTGTGACTTTTGACACAGAAGGCCTTGATGAACATCGTGATGCATGATACTCAATACAACTGAGGGAGAAATTACTTGGTAAAAACAGCAACAGCACATTTTTTGCCCCGCCCAAAAAAATTTGGGAGAGTGTCAGTCTATGGAGGGCTCCGGAGGCACGCTTGTTGCTTGGAGGCTCATAATTCAAAACTATAAATCCTATTACATTACCTACAGAAGATCGAGAGCAGGGCAGGTCTTCCAATGGTGGAAAGACCACTACTGCAGAGCTCAATGCTCAGCTGGAGGCAACTTGGTTGAAAGAGAAGCTGTCCTCTCACAAAGTGGATCTTGCAGTGAAGACCAATTCAATTCTCAGGAGCCAGATTGAGGAGGCTTTCAACAAGGCAAGCCAGTCTTCAAACACTGCAAATACAACTACAGAGCTCAGTGCTGCGGAGCTGGATAGTTTCAGACCATCAAGAGACTCAATTGTGCTTAAAGCTGAGTGTTGCAGTGCTCAATGCCCAGCTGAAAGCTCACACTGGAGAAGAAGTCCAAGAAGAAAAGGCTAAATGGATTAGATGGTTCCTGGTGAACCATGGAGGGGTTTCTTTCCTTTATCTCTCTCCACAACAAATGCTAAAATAAAAAGTTCAAATAAGGTCATATTTATTCAGTAAAGAATTGTCAGTTGTATGTATCTCATCAAGGTCTAATCGACTATTGGACCTTGTGCAGGTGTGTGCGTGGTTGGGTGCGCATATGTGTAGATGTTTTGTCTTACTTGGGATCTCTTGGGCTGTTTGGACGGCTGTTGGTGCGGAGTCTGCTCTCAGTGCCCCCTGTTGGTCGCTCTGGTCCTGAACCTGGGCTTACCCGTCTGATAAAACAATAAGAAATAAATATCGAACGTATAAATATGAATGGGGCAGCCCCAGCGACACTGCCAGCAATACAGAAAAGTGAAGAGTTCACTTACATTACATTACCTACATTAAGAGATACATTCTGTGAATATCAGTATCAACCAAGGTCCCAGATCAGATTTATCCTCCAATTGTTAGGGAAAGTGGATCGGGGGAAGAACTGGCTTGAACCTCCTATAATCTGAGGCCAGCATTTGATACACACTCTTGTATGTTGTATGTTTTTCACACTTTGTTGTCCATATTAAGTTCCTCATAGAATGTGGAACTTAATAATTAATTAACAAATAAATCATAAACCACTTATTGAACAGTTACAACACAACAACTAAAATGAATAAGAAAATAAAACTTTACATTATTTAGCATTTTTATGTTCTGTGAACATGACAGAAGAATACATTATATTACATGTGATTTAAAAAAAGGTCAATATGGTAACACTCAAGCAACAGTATCACTAAACCAGCTGTCAATAATTGACCCAAAAGTAATAAATTATTCAGGTCTAGACCAAACTGGAACCAGGGCGCTTTTGTACCCTAAAGGAACATGAGTTCTACATAATGAGGGTATCATGCCAGGCTGTGCACTATTTCATTCTTCCATATGAGTCGCAACCTGCTGTAGAAGTGGTGTGTACCTTGGCTCATCAGGAGAAGGTTCCTGTGCGTGGCCATTGGTCTGGGCAGGGCTGTGGGCAGGGCTGTTTTCTGGACTGATTTCCTCTTTGGCGCCATTCGGTGGTGGCAGCTCCAGGCAGGCCTTGACACCCTCCCACTGCTGTGCTGCATTACGGATGGCCAGACGCCGCTTCTCCTAGATGGATGCAACACACACACACACACACACACACACGAGAGCGAGAAGACATAAAAGGGTTCTAGTGACACCGACCCAGACATGAAGACAGAGCACACATATAAAGACAATTACACCTAA
>OMOW01023010.1:6345-17708 GCA_900312555.1 Lamprogrammus exutus | reverse complement strand
TTTTACACTATCGCCTCCCACCTTCAACGTGAAATGTGTCCCTTCATTTTGTCTGCTCATGAACGTCCGTCTGTCCTGTCCCCCGTTATGTCTTCTACTTTTGGCCCAATGATTCTCCTCCTGTTTTCTTTGTTGTATAGAATGCACTTTCTACTAAAACTCTTGGCTAGTTAAGAAAAAAAAATAACATTGTATATTCTTCAAAGATGTTTTAAAAAATCAATATACTTTTTCCCCCTTTGTATTTTTAACCACTTAATGTAGCATTGCGTATTTTATTATTGTATCTGGTACAAAATGTGCAGCTTTATAATGTCCTGGTTTGTCTTTTTTGTATGTTATCTGGAGATCGAGGAAAAGTGGAAAATGTTGGGCCTTTTTTTGATAATGTACAATTTAACGGACCCTGCTAACTTTGAGAAGTAAAAACAAGTAGCCATGATTATCAAATATTCGTTTCCCTTCTCTTTGTCATCGAATGCTCTGCTGTTTGTTCACGAGACAATAACAAGCCTAAGCAAAGCCAGGTAATCAAACATTAAAGGACGGTCGTACTGGTTCGCACACAATGTTGTTTCTTTGTCCTAAAGTCGGTCAAAGGGTTCAGTGTGATGGGTTCAGCTTTCACAAGTGCTGAAACGCTTTAATTCAGACTGCTGTGTAACCACACAGACACACACCGTACAGGTGACGTATGTATGAGTGCCGTCTCATGTTTGGTTTTGTGTTCTTGGCGTTATGCCCGTTGCCAAACGTGCTGCTCACACGTGACGCTGGTTATTCGCCAGCTTCAGCTTCTCATTTTCAGAGGTTATCTGTCTGCAGGAAATTTAACGCCACGTTCCTCATGACTGCTTCCTGTTTCTGCAAAGTGCAAATGTGTTTGTGTTTTTTTGGCAGTTGAACTGACCTGAGAGAAGCTTGCAGATTTTATTCCATTTGTTAAGCATTATTTAATTTTTTTAAATAAATTCTACAGCAACTGTGTTAGGAGGAAATAGTCATAGGTTTAAACATCCTGATAGTTTTTTAAATCATTTGTCTCTGTGGCTAACATGATCGTGTCCCCTCTCAGGCTCTTTGCAAACAACATTGTGCAAAGTTTCCTGTGTATTTGTTGTTCCCGAAACTATTCATCTATCAATAGTCACTGTTGCTGGAAAACCTTCATATCAGACGTGCGCTCTTTATCACCACAGGTAACTGATGGTTCGGGTGGTGCGCCAGTGAGTCACATAACCCCTCAAGATGGCTGAGCAGGTCGATCGGTTTGTGTGTGTGTGTGTGTGACTCACTGCTGGTGTGTGGGTGGTCAGGTACCGAGGCTCACTTCACGGGCGGAGGAGAGGAGATAATAACGCACTGTCTGTACATCTCCATTCCCATTTGGGTTTGAAAATAGTCTGCCACCGCAGCTGTAAGTCATTACGCCGTGCGGTGGAGAGGGAGGAAGCCGCGTCTTGTCGGCAGGCAGATTAGAAGAGATGTTCGTGTTGTGCTCCTCAGAGCATGTGTTCGCTACTTGGAAAGATGCCATGCGGTTCATTAATAACTGGATTTGCTAAGTTTTATTAAGGTCTCTGCCTGTTGGAGAAACGAGCATTAGTGAGTGGGAAACGAGCATTAGTGTCTCCCTGTTTATGTTCATGTACGGAAAGGCTACGTTGTGAGGGATTTGAAACCATATGGAATTGTGTAACTTGCGATACACCTCATGCAGCTTATTCTAATCAGTTCCCCCAAAATATGATGTCAGAGGTCAGGCGGAGCTACAGAATGGAGTACATTCAGTGTGTTCTCCTCTGAAATCACCATCAGTGTGTGTGCTCACCAAAGCATTTAAAGGAATGTTTTGAACAACTAGTTCAGGCTGAAAGGGTCAGGGGTCAAAAGCACAGTAAAATGTTGTGCAACTTGATGGTAAGTAACATTCAACCCAGTAACCATTTTGGATCTGAGGGGTGTAATAATTCAGACCCAGGTGCTGGCACACACACACACACTCTCAATATTATTCTGTTATGAAGTAAAGAATTATAATTGTTATTCTGTTATGAAGTAAAGCATTATAATTGTTATTCTGTTATGAAGTAAAGAGCTGTGAGTGTGTTTCGTATCAGTCAGCTTTGACGTCTCATTTCCCTCTGACGATAAGCGCTATCTTTCAGAGGACCTCATCAGGAAGAGCACGCAGAGAGAGAGAGGGAGAGAGAGAGCCTCATGATGCACGGGTCAGCTGGGTCTTCACGATGTGACGGCATTCTCTCGTCTGGAGGGGCGGTGCTTATACTTATACGCTGGCCTATCTGTTAAACTCGGCGTAACCACGGCGTTAAACTGCCGAGGAAACGCACCTCGGTTGAGTTCATCCGCAGGCCTGAAAATTCGGATTTATAAGCCTGAAAATTAAGTCGCTAAGCCACAAACGCCGCCGCTTCGTGCGACGCCAAGAATAATTAAACTACAACGGGTTATATGAGGGTATTATTAACAATTATGACGTACAGCAGGTTATTGAATGCACAATCTATAATTTGTGTTTTGTTCTAAACCTGTGCTGCCAAGTGTTTATTATTCTAAGAAGAGTCGCGCCCTCAGCCTGGAAATGTGAGCATGTTCACACACACAAACACACACACTAGCCTCTACCTGACTTCACATTACACGGTTTAACACGCATTCAGCAGACTTGGGTGTGTACTTGCTGAGGCGTTGGCGTACAGTAGGACATTGTCACATCGAACGTGTACTTTGTGTTTCTTCCCTCTCTCATTGTCTCTCCCAATCTCCTCTCTCTCTTGAAAGACATTGTGGACGCGCACGGTAGGCTGTTATTAAATGGGCGGACTCGTAGGCGCGGTCATGTCAGCAGCGCCACCGGTGGTTTCTGCCGGTCACATAAAAGTGCGCCGGTTCGCCGGCCGGAACACTCTCTGCCGCCTTACGAGACCGGATCGGACCCGGCCGAGTCTGTGGAGTGTCGAGTCTGTGCGCCGGTGACTTCTTTTTTTTTTTAAATGTTTTACAAGAATTTAACTTTTATTCTATCTTACATATGAGCGCAGTGTACGGTTGTTGTTGTTGTTCTTCACGTTGTTGTTGTTGTTCACGTTGTTGTTGTATTTCGCAATAGATGGATTATCGTTTTTTGATATTTATCTGTAAAATGTTTTTGTTTTTTTAAAAACTAATATTCCAGGACTTAGCTGCTAGAATTACATGAAATGTGTTTGGCAACCAATGCGACTTTATAATACTTTAACGAACTATCTCTACCTTAGAGTGAATTTCGCAGGCTTTTGATGTCGCTACAATATTTTTGGAGGGACTTTTGTTGTGATTCAATACTATCTAACGTTATCGCAACAGTAATCGCGTTACATGTCTCAGATCAATACTGTATACTGCTCAGATCAATACTGTATACTGTATGTGAGCGCTGCAGTGATCAGAGGGTTGTCGCTCGTTTCACTACGCCGCCGGCAACCTGGCAACCCGCACATAGGAAAACAAGCGTTTCTGCTTCATTTAAAGCACAATGCTGCCCGTCCATCGCGCTATTCAGCATTAATTGTTTACCCCCCATGCTTCTAATTGCAGACAAAGCCATCGGCACAGCTTGAAGGCGTCAGGTTGGGGAGTGGGTGATCCACTGCTGCCATCCACCACAGTAACAGGTATGCAAAATAGAAAAAAGCAGCCCACGCATCCTTTAATTCTATAGACCCTTTAATGCTCTATAGGATCGTGTTGTGTTGGCTGTCCTGGCTGGTTTGTTTCCTATAGGATCCAGGCTCTTGCAGTGATTCATTGTGCGCTTGCCTTGTAAATCTGCAACGACTTCATGTTGACTCACTTGTATCGCTTATGAAAGGATGAGCCCCCCCCCTCCCTTCACCCCTCACCCTCTCATTTCAGCTGGTGGATGCTGTCTTTACTGCTCTGGGTTGAAAATGCTCCTGCTTTGCTGTTATGTGTTTGTTTTATCTATGTGTCTTTCTCTCATTCCCTTGATTATGATGCCTTAAAGAGTTTTGCCTGTTTCCTTTTAAAAATCTTTAATGTGGTTCTGTTTCTGTCACCACCCCTCCCCCTCCCTGGTCTATTTATACACCAATGCTTCCCAGAAAGCCAACCGTTAGCCTCCACCTTACCGTGCCCTGCCTTTCGTGGAGTGTTGGAGTGGGAGATCAGAAGCGTTTTAATGTCTCGTTGGCAACTGTAAGAGGTGTGGCATAATCAATGATGGGGGACTCTGTCTTCAACTGCTGTTATGTCCCACCCCATCCCCCAGGCGAGGAGGACGTGCCCCGCAGGTCTAGACGTTCAGATATCATGGCCTCCAATTCAGCCCAGATCTCCTCCGACAAGCGCTTCCTCATCTTCTTTGATTTTGATGAGACCATCGTGGATGAGACCAGTGATGACATGGTGGTGCAGACCGCCCCGGGTCAGCACCTCCCTGGCTGGCTCAAGGACACCTACCAGCCTGGCCGCTACAACGAGTACATGCAGCGAGTGCTGGCCTACCTGGCAGAGCAAGGCGTCACCGAGAGCGACATCCGCACCGTGATGGAGAAGATACCCGCCACACCGGGCATGCTCACCCTCTTCCAGTTCCTCCGCACGCGGCCCCCGCAGGACTTCGAGGTGGTGTTGGTGTCCGATTCCAACACCTTCTTCATCGAGTCCTGGCTCCGTCGTGCAGGAGCCCGCCAGCTCTTCCACAGGATCTTCACCAACCCCGCGACCTTCAATAAGGATGGGCGTCTGGTGATGCGGCCCTTCCACTCCCACGACTGCCAGCGGTGCCCCGACAACATGTGCAAACAGCGGGTCGTCAGGGACTACGTGGCCCGCAGGACGCAGGAGCGAGGGCGGCCGTACCAGAGAGTCTTCTACGTAGGGGACGGCGCCAACGACTTCTGCCCTGCCCTATTCCTGGGGCACCGGGACGTGGCATTCCCCCGGCGGGATTTCCCCATGCACCGGCTGATCACGGAGAACCACGAGGCCATGCCCGGGGAGTTCAAGGCAGTCACGGTGCCGTGGGTCAGCGCGGAGGAAGTGGTGCAGAGGCTGAGAAAGCTGGTGGCAGAGTAATTAGAGAAAGAGAGAACAAAGAGGCAAGAGGCAAATAAATGTATATACACTGCCTCACATACAGTATATTAGCACACTTTGGGGCATATTCTCAGGTAAATTATTATACCCTCAGGCTGATGCTCAACGTCATATGGAAGCACACCGTATACTCTGTTCCTCAGCCCAGCCTGTCACATTTTGGTCCAGAGGTCATAGGAGGGACAGAAAGTCCAGCGGGTTAATCATTATGAGACCAGCTGCTGTCACCTATAGTCACTGAATCAGCAGCAAGGAGAGATCCAATACTTTGTTATTGATTATTTAAAGGATAATCAAATTGTAACAGTTGGCCCAAGTGACAATGTGAGTGCATTTGTATATTGAATGATACTCTTATGCTTCAACAGAACATTCAACCTCATCGCTTTTTGTTGTGTTAAACTGGGGGGGAAATTTTTATTAACAATCATCTTAACACAGCTGTGTAAAAAATCTTTACTCTAATGGCCAACAATAATAATAAAGGCAACCAAATATTTGTTTTATATTGAGTAACATTTTAAGTGTGTTTTCTTAAGAGTGCATTTGTAAATGTAAAATGTTAACTTTTAACCTCAATAAAATACATTTGAATAACACTGCCATCCGATGGCAGTGGTGGGTTATAATAAAGATGACCAAACTGTTATGTATGAATTATCTTGTCAAAGAATAATTTTGAAATGAATGACTATGTTATAAGAGTGTGTACTATATGTTTGTTTGTTACTTGTTTGTTATTCTGCTGTTTTGTTACTAAATGTGTAGGCAAGGCCTACAGAACAATTTATTGACACCAGCAGGAATAAAGCCATCAACTGAAATGTTTCTTGAGTTTATTATCTAATCTGAATACACGTACAAGAGGAAGAATTACGAAACTACTGACTAATATGTAAAAAAATGCACCACGTATATTGATAAAGAAATGTCTCATTGGAAATTTCCCCATCGTGGGACAAATAAAGGCTTATCTTATCTTATTTCATACTGAGCGGTTAGCAGGATGATACTGTCATACACTTCTTGTTCTCTGACATAATATGAGATAAAGATAATCAATCACCTCTGGGGGTTATTCAAATGTATAAAAGCACACATAATGTAAAACTAAAAGGTTACAGCACAATACCACACTGATCTATAGTACAGTTTCATAATGTGCTTACATAAGCAAAGTAGCTTATTGTTTGAACAGTAACATCTTTATGATATACTACATACAGAATGTAATAGTTTAATCTAGTAAGCATGTGATTGCAGATATATAAATGTCTAACGAATAGAAACCATAAGAGTTATAATTATGATTACAGTATTGCACACGACAGTAACTGAAATACCTGACAGGTAAATGAGTCACAACTCAGTGATTCATAAACAAATACAAGTTTTTCTAGTCAACAATGATGCTAAAATATTTGAGGATCCACAATGTGTGGTTATATCAATATTTATCTAAGGTGCTCTTTGACTTTTTACGGTGCATACGTTTGTGGGAAATTTTAAATACAAATTAATTTGCCCGGAATTCGAACTAATTCAATGTCAGACTGATCAGGAAAATGGCGGGGGGGGTGTTAATATGTTTATTAAACCCCATATTATGTTGAATATGTTTAATATGCTTACATATTAAACAGCGTTTTGGGTACCAGTGTATTTTTGTGTGTGATTAAGCTGATAGTGTTACCATTACTTACTAGTACACATAGTAGTTGTAGTACCGCTACATTACATAAAACAAATGCTATCCCAAGCCGGTGCAATAGGGGCGCTATTGAGTCTAAACGCGGGATGCGCATCGCCATTTCATGAATAGAGAAAGAAACCCCGGAAAGCAGTTCCCGGTGCGCATGGCGCTATTTGGATAAACACTTCTCATAACTTGAATAAATATAACCCGTATCGCATTTGAGCGTAACTTTTTTACGACACAACTACACCTTTAACATTATACAGGTGAGTGTGTTTCGCTTCCAGCTCGCAGTTGAAGCCATTGCATTCCTTGTTACATCTTTTAAGATAAATGAGAACGCAACTGAAACGTTTCCCCCGACACTCATTCATTTCTGTGCATGTTAGCTAGATAGCATGCTGTTTTATTCAACAAAGTAAACAATTCGCTAAATCAATGAAAAGCAGGTATTCGTAATTAAAATGGGTGAAATAATCTGCCGAAATTGTAGCATCAGGATTTATGTCGGTGGAAAACATCTGTATGTATATAAAGAGGTGGGATAATGCATACACTTAGCTCTGCGATTAGCATTAGCTTAACCCGTAGCCCAACTAGTTGACGTTCTTGTGAGGACAAGCTCAGGTAAAACCTAATTTTGTAAGGTTGAGCAGTTAATTAAAAATCAACACAAACATAACTCGCTGTTGTTTTTAGCAGATGAAGACTCGCTTAAGATTTGTTTGTGATAGCGTTAGCTGGTTTAGTGTAGCACGCGCGGTGCCCCCTGATCCTTGTTAATAAAAGATACATTAAAAGCTACATTTCATACGACTGCCTTCTCTCTCTAAGAATTATGCTTAGTTATTACTTATAATTGTACGTATAAATGTATCTGAGCAGGGCTGGTTACTTGACGATTGGCAGAAAAATGAAACAATTTAAATAACTAACTAATCGTTTTAGTTCCTGTCAAGTGTAAATGTCAAATGTCTGCTCATTCCATATTCTTCAGTGCTCAGATGTAATGCTTTAATTAGTTTTATCCCACTGAATTAAAACGTTTTGTGTGTTTCGTTTGACAAAGTAATCAATCTGAAGAGGAAAGGTTGCAAAGGTCATGATGAGCATTTGTCATTGTGTAGACTAAGCCATCGATTTATAAATGAAAATAAATAATAATTAGTGAGTTTTTGACATTTTGATTAATTCATTCTTAATGTTTGATAGATAAGCAATACTTATAAATTATAGATTGATTAACTAATTGCTTCAGCACTCACATAGAAATAACCATGAACACATTTTCATCTTCGCCCTCTTAGCTCTCTAAAAGATGGAGGCTGATCTGTATGATGAGTTTGGAAACTACATCGGTCCAGAGCTCGACTCTGACGACGATGAAGATGACCTGGAGGCAGAGGACAGAGACGTTGACGAGGTATCCTTCAAGTTCATCGCAAATGTTTGCCAAAGAGGAGTTTGTGTACGCAGCATATGCGCGTGTGTGTCATTGTAACAACACTGTCTTTGTGAAGGGTGATGAGGATGACGAGGATGACGCGGCTGATGCTGATGATGACGTCCCTGGCATGGAGGTAGTCCTGCATGAGGACAAGAAGTACTATCCCACAGCAGAGGAGGTGTACGGGCCGGAAGTGGAGACAATCGTCCAAGAGGAAGACACACAGCCGCTGACAGGTTAGAGATGAAGAAAAGTGCAGATTGTGTGTGTGTGTTATCAACATATATCTGCACTGGTGTGTGATGAATTATTAAGGGATTTCTGCCTGGTTGCACGCATTTACAGAAAGGCTAATACTGGAGGAACAATTCCAGAGCTTATTTAATGGAGGTTGATAAGTTGAAGGAATCCTATGATTTATTTAGTTGAGTAAGAATTTCTGAAGTTGGATCACAGCCCCAACTAACATTCTGTTTGTTTCCACTCCCACCAGAGCCCATCATCAAACCTGTGAAGAACAAGCAGTTTACGCTGATGGAGCAGGAGTTACCAGTCACCGTTTACGACATGGAGTAAGACATCACCTTTATTGTCTGTTTAGATTGATGTACACACGGATGCCTGATTTAGCTGAAAAATATCTTATCTAATATGTATCTGTAGTTCACACTGTGTTCGCTGTGTGTGTTTCAAACTGAGATGTCCTCTCCTTCCTGTTGGCAGATTCCTCGCCGATCTGATGGACAGTTCGGAGCTGATCCGTAACGTCACCCTGTGCGGTCACCTTCACCACGGAAAGGTAAGAGGCTGCCGGGAGCGCCTGCGTGCCGCGACCTCCCTCAGTTTGTCTCGGGGACAAAGCTCTACGCGGACATTTTGCCAAACAGCACACGAGTTGCTAAGATGAAGTCGTGTTTTTCGAAGGAGAGGATCGTTTTAGAACACACGCAAATAATGTGTAACTCACGGGGATCTAATTGATTTGTTTATTCCATTCAGACCTGTTTTGTTGACTGCCTGATTGAACAAACACACCCAGAAATCAGGAAGAGAGATGACGTGGATGTGAGTTTCTGCTTCTTTAAAAAATGGATATCTTTGCTCTTCGATATGCTTAAATTCAGCATCAGCTATCAGAGATTAATATGTGTTATCTTTCTTTCAGCTACGATACACAGATATCCTCTTTACAGAACAAGAGGTGAGTGTTCCAGCTGTGAGCTATGCCATGAAATGATAACTGCACATTGAAATGAAAGTTCAAAGTGATTGTAAAGTACATTTAGAGAGTTCCCATATTGTAAAAATGTAAATACACACATCAGATGGAATAATTTACACCATAACTTCAATGCCTTTCTTTGTTTGGTGTGTTTTTGTTACTGCAAATGCTGATATCTTGCACTTTTTCAATAGAGAGGCGTTGGTATCAAGAGCACTCCTGTCACAATGGTCCTTCCTGATTCCAGAGGGAAATCCTACCTCTTCAACATCATGGATACACCAGGTATTGTGTGTTAACTGGATACCTGATTCACAGAATGCATTTTGGGTTCCTGTGTAGAAAAGTAGAAAGTGATTTAAGACGTGATTTCCCCTCTGAAGGTCACGTAAACTTCTCCGACGAGGTCACATCCAGTATCCGCATCTCAGACGGCATCGTCCTCTTCATCGACGCGGCAGAAGGAGTGAGTGCCTCGCGTTTCCTTCACGTCATTCTCCCCGCGCCGCTCTCCCTTTAGACTTCTTCTGCAGTGCTCGTTACGGTAACCCAGACCTTTCTCCGTTCCGGTTTAAGGTGATGCTGAACACGGAGCGCCTCATCAAGCACGCCGTGCAGGAACGTATGGCCATCACCATCTGCATCAACAAAGTGGACCGGCTCATCGTTGAGCTCAAGCTGCCCCCCACAGATGCGTATTATAAACTTCGCCATATAGTGGATGAGGTCAACAGTTTGCTCAGGTAATTTTCTGTGTAAGGAGAATGTGTAAGAGGTACTTACTTGATTACCAAAAGTACTTACCATAGGAGAAGCTGCCATGAAGGAAAATGCCGCTCATTTCTAAGAATTCATGTCATTAGTCAGTGTTTGAAACTTGCCCAGCCCCTTTCTAAAGCTCGACTTCAGAGAGAAAACCTGCAGTATTGACATCGAATGGGGCAAAAAGTTCACAAATACACAGATTTTTTGTTGTTTGTGTGACAAAGTCATAGACGCGCAATAAACCCTTTGTGATTTTTCCTCTTCTTCCATCTCAGCACGTACTCCACAGATGAGAACGTGGTGGTGTCCCCTCTCCTCGGCAACGTGTGCTTCGCCAGCTCTCAGTACAGTATCTGTTTCACCCTGGGGTCCTTCGCCAAGATCTACTCAGACACTTACGGTGAGATAACACCTCAGCACACACACACACACACGCTCATAAACAATGACCGGCACGTTGTGTTTTATCTCGTGTCGAATGCAGTATGCGAGGTATGAAACCGCTCCTCTCTGTGTTCGCAGGTGACATCAACTATAACGAGTTTGCCAAGAGGCTTTGGGGAGACATTTATTTCAACCCCAAAACGTTAGTTGTTCGTCTGGATTTACGCAGAATGCCGCAACATCCTTTGCATCCAGCATTCCCAACACGCTGTTGTTATATCTGTGATTTTCCTCTCTTCTATTGCTCAGGCGCAAGTTCACGAAGAAAGCCCCCAGCAGCAACTCGCAGCGCAGCTTTGTGGAATTTGTCCTGGAGCCTCTCTACAAGATCCTTTCACAGGTCGGACATTTTATTCCCGTGCATCCAGGCTACATAACCAACAGGGTAGGTGACTGAATGACTAATCTGACTGAGCCCGAATCCTTTTTTTTTTGTCCAGGTTGTTGGGGATGTAGACACGTCTCTCCCTCGAGTCCTGGATGAGTTAGGGATCCACCTGACAAAAGAGGAACTGAAGCTGAACATTCGACCGCTGCTGAGGCTCGTCTGTAACCGATTCTTTGGAGAGTTCACCGGTATGTCTCCTTGTTACTGTCAGGTTCGTTGTTTGTCTGACAGCCCAGCTTCTATAAGGCCATTAGTCTCTGGTTTTTTTGCGTTGTGA
>OMOW01023000.1:0-10688 GCA_900312555.1 Lamprogrammus exutus | reverse complement strand
TGACTGCTTTTTTAGTGCTTTCCTTACATGTCCGGTGGTTTGTCCTGTTCATCTAAATATCTTCTTTTTTTTAATGGATATAGTTTCCTGAATGGATCCCTGTAGTCATGGTTATGCATGTTGCCAAGCCTATTGGTAAAGATTATGTTTCTGGGGCCAGAATGGTTTAATTTTATAAGTACATTGCACCAACAGATGTAAGATGCCTTTTTTTTCATCTGCTGGGATAGAAACATTATTCTGCTACAACATGCAGTCCTACATTGATCCAGAATATCTCTCTGTTAAGGCTTGGCTTTAGTAAAGCCTATCATTGTTTAAGATAAATAAATGGAGCATAAACATGAAAACGAGTCGTCTTAAAAAGGTACAGTATGTGTGGCAACAAAGGTGTCAAATCCGCTCCCAGAAAAACCGTCGCCGATCTCGATGTATTCTCGAACTGTCTATGTTTTAGTTGGTGACTGTCATTACTGGCATTGACTAACAAAAACCCATCTGTATTTCAAATGCTGTCCCCAGGTTACAGCTACGATACGGCCTATGTGGAGTTTTTAAACCGCGAGGATGCAGTCCACTTCATGGAGTCCAACAAGGTGGCCCATCCTCATCACTCTACGATGGCCGTCTCTCCCATCAGGATTACGAGGGGTTGAGAGGGAATTTTGGGAGGGAGAGATAGTACCTGGGAAGGGGTTGCTGGTATTTTTAGTGAACCATAAATTGTTAAGAAGACATCATTTGTGGCACCCTTGTTTCACATCCAGAAAGCCATGGTAGTCCTTTAGGTCCCTCGTTTAGTAACTTCTCAAATTTAGCCCCAAACTGCCAAACACTTAAATCGATTTAAGCAGAAAATACACATGGTTGAAAAATGTTACATAGAAGCTGAATTATCTATTGACATTCTAATGACGGTGTTGCCAAAGAAGATACCATTTTCATAGTTGTGAGTTCCTTGTATCATAAAGGATTGAAGGGAATTGTTCCCCTGTCAGCACTTTGTGTGTGACACTTGTGTGTCTTAAAGCTTCCTCATTCCTTTGTTTGACTGCGGGCTATGAAGAAATTCTGTTTTCACTGGAATAACTGCAGATCTGTGTATCTTCATCACCAATGACCCTTTAATCAGAGCCCTGCAGTTAAGGCTGTTAACAAACATTTAACGTATGGGTTATTTGTTGTTTGCTTGCTTCACAAGGTAGAAGTCTGATTTTGAGACTAGAAGTTACCTAGTTAATCAAAGCTTGGTATGGTTTTTGTTTTTGTTGTTGAACTACACCAGTATGGCTTACAATGCTTGTGCAGGGTTTTGTCTTCTGGTTTCTGGATCAGTCTTTTTGTGGGAGAATTCATCAATTCAATTCTTTCATCAATTCAAGGTCTTTTCAGTGATCTGCATGCTTCCTCTTGACGTTATTCTCTTGAACTCCTCGTCATTGAAATTTGGTCATCAGGATTTCTTGAACATTCTTTGCTGCGCCGTGAGCAGTTTCTTTCTAAGGAAGTGCTCGCCTTCATATTGTGAATTCAATCTTTGATGCTGGTTAAGAAGATTCTACCTTGATTGTATCTCTTAAGACGGGTGAAGCGCCCAGTGTTAGCATTTGGGATCAGCTCAGTTGTTGCTGCAATTTGCAAATTTGGGAGTGTTGTATTTTTATTTTTTGTTTGGCTCTGCTATTTCTATTACTGGAGGGGTTTGATGCACACAACTCCAGTATTGCTGTTGACCTGCAGCTTGTAATAGTTCTGTTTAGATTAGATGCAGCACGAAGCTGTAGACGCATGTAAGAGCATATTTAAGCATTATTAGGTATATGTATTTAAAACTAGCAATTATTTCAATGGCTGGTTTGAAACTATGGATGGTTTGGGCTTTTTTCTTAAATGTGTGTTTTCACAGTCATGATTTTGCTAATTCCTTCTTGTGTAAAACAGATGCTCTCTGCGTTCAAGTGGTGTGGATTTAGCCACCTGTGTTTAACATGGTACTCTTTATTTACAGTACATTTTCATTTACCGTGAGCTTGTCTTTAAATTGGTCATCTTTCTCATAAAAAATACAGCGTGCTTTGTGAAAATGAGGCAGTTACTATGGCATAGTTTGGTTTGTACACCTTACTTTGAGTCTTGTTATTTTGAACTAGAAAGTTCTCTTATTTTCGTTTTGGATGGACTTCAGTCTTCCCTTTTCAAGACTCAAATTGAGTCAGGTATATTTGTATTCCCTTTGAAACAGTTTATTGTAGTATGGCTGCAAATGGCCTGTGTGAAGCATGATTCTGGATTTGAGCTTTGAACACCACCATAAGCCTATTGTATCCTAAGCAGTGAGGAGGAGGGCTAAACCTGCCACACTGCATGTTGGGTGTCAATGGTAGTATTATGGATATTAGTCTCGTGTAGTATAATGCTGATTGATCTTTGCTTTTCTCCTTTCAGGGGTCCCTCAAGGTTGGCACTAAAACAGCTTCCATGAAATACATCCAGCCAGATGAGCACGAAAGAGCTGTTCATGTGAGTGTTGAAAGGGAATGATTATCATTTCACTATGACGTGTCCATTTGCAGTGTGGTTTACTCTACTACATATGATCTTTTCCCCGTGAATCAGGAATCCAATCACAACTTACCTCAACTCCGGGACCCCCAGCTACCCAGACCACCAGGTGAACCTTTGGAGAAAAAGGAGAGCAACTTGAATGGGTCACAAACCAAAGTTCCTTTGGAACCATTGTCTCACGGACAGTGGCAGCGTAGCTCTGACCTGACGCCAGAGGCCTGGCAGCAGCAGGTGGACCAACAGCTCCAACAGCAAGAAACGGAACAGCAGCCAGAGTCTTGGGGCAACCGCAACCTTCCCCATAACAGTTTACAGCAAGGTGACCCCGTCTTCAAAGACAGCAAAAGTATGTTGACTTGAGCTCCTCGTTCCTTTCTGAAGTCTCTTTAACCATATGTGCTACAAATTCAAGGACACACCCGTTCGCACACATGCTGTTGTAATGTACTGAATATAGTATAGTTAATGGCATTTTCCCTGTGTGCTAATCTACAGCCATGATAATAAAGAATGTGAAGCCCACCACCACAGTAGACACTATCCTGAAAGCCTTGGATCCCTTTGCATATTTGGATGAGAGGAACGTCCGATTAGTCAAGGGCAAGACGCCCGGAGCCAAATGCTTCTGCTTTGTCGACATGGACTCCCATGAGGTATCATATGAAGCCATTTTGCTGTGGTAAAAATGACAGTTTAGGATTAAGTGTACATCAAAACAATACAGTCACAGTTTCTTCCCTGTTATAATCCAGCACTAACAATCATGTTTGGGGTTTTTTTAGCAAGTGACACGTCTGGTTGAGCTCCTCACTAAACCCAGGCCACTCTACGTTGATGGCGTTCGAGTTTATGCTGAGGTTGCCAAACCACTGAAGAACCAAAAGTTAGTCGTCATATCACAGTGGATTTCATATCAGCCATATTTAATTGATTTATCCAACTTATTAACCCTTGTTGGTTTTCTTATGTCTCAGTTTCAGAAGAGACTTTGACAAACCAAACAGTTCTCTCCTTGGACAGCCACCCGAGACCAGCATGATCGGGGTAAGTTGTGGTTTTCCTTACATTAATTTGAAAACTATTGAAAAGCAGGGATTTGTCATAGCTCTCAAATAATGTGTTTTTCTAATCTGGCACTCCTGCAGCAACAGCATCTTCAGTTCCCACAGCCTCCACAATGTCTGCTACCTCTGCTCCCAACTAGTGGTGCTTCAGTTGGGATGCAAGGTAAGATTTCCTCAAACACACATTCAAGCATATTGATCCCCAATCCTCTACATTTTGTCGCTACACATGAAAACAGTAAAACACTTTGAGTGGTCTCACTCTGTGTTTTTCCAGGTGAATTGATGACTGGTGCCACTAATCCTTCTCTGTCATCAAACTCCAGCATTGACCAGGTAAAGCAAAAAGCAGAGATTTACTCAAAATATTTTGTGCCATTTCCACTTAAATTTACACCACCATCTAACACTTCACAGGGAATTGCCTTTTGTGAGACTCCGGCTGTGGATCCCTCATACCAGGCTGCTGGACCTCATGCGCCCACAGACTCTGCTGTGATGACGGCCACTGCAGACGGTTCACAGAGCTACGTGTACTGTAAGAAAGAGATCAAGTCTTACCTTGTATTCTGTTGTTCTTGTTAAAGTTTGTTACATTGCAGGTAATTTGAGTGTAGTTGTCTGTGGTTTAATCTTGCCAGTTTAAAAAAACAGTTCTGGATGATATACAAGTTTTCCCTAATAGTAGCCAATTGAAATTTAATTTATAATGCTAATTGCAATCTGCTTCAGCCATTCACTCTACCTGCCACTATACACATAATGACCATGTAGGTTGATTGTCATGTTCTCAACTAATTTTAATTTTCTCCAGCCTCAGATTCGCCAGACACGACAAACTACTTGTATGATGCCACGTCGGGCTTCTTCTACGATCCTGAGACCACTTTTTATTACGACCCCAACTCAAGGGTGAGGACACAGTGCAGTTAGATAATTGCATGTACAGCAAGGTTTAAAGAAACCCATCCTTGGTGTCAAAAGATTGTATTAGGTTGTTGTGAAACTCACCCTGTCTTATTCTGTTTTCTTGTGTATAGTATTTCTACAATGCTCAAACTCAGGAGTACATGTACTGGGATGTGGCAACGAAGACCTACATCCCCATTCCAGGTGGGAATTCTGCTGAGAACCTCCCTGTGACCATGACCGCTGAAGACCAGGCCATTCTTTCCAACCCAGCAGCTGACGCTCCTCTGGAAATGAAGAAGCCATCAGATTCCTTGCCTCCCCTCACCACAGTACCCTCAACGTCAGTTCCTGCTTCTGCTGCCATCAGTGCTGCAGAGTCTGTCCCAAATCCTTCGGCGACCGAGAAGAAAGAAGATGAAGACTCTGCTAAAAAAGAGGAGAAGCCAAGAAGTCTCGCAGCTGTCAAGGTAATGCTTTAGTTTTGCAATGCAAGCACCATGTAGCATTTAAAAGCTGTATTTTTTTGTTTACTCAGGTTGTCTGTGTCTTATATTAATTTGAAGATTAGAAACGTTTTAAGTGTGACAAATCTGGAAGGAAGCAAATACTTTTTCACGACACTACATTGTATATGAAATGTATAAGTGTAAATGGCAAGTTGCTAAATTTGTGGCTCTCTGCAGATCATGAAAGATATGGAGCGTTGGGCAAAGATCCAGAATCGGCAAAAAGAAAGTGTCCGTGCCCCATCACCGGTGCTGAAGGTTGGAATGGAGGATGAGAAGAGGCAGTCCAAGTCAGCAGATGCAGCTTTTGCCATCTTCGAGAGAAAGGTTAGATTGTCTTTGCAGAAACGATGCATCTGTTCTACTCTGTACATGGATTTGAACTGTAAGGAAATATTTATCTTTGCTGTCTTTGTTGTTTTTGTGCAACTCTTCATCTTTATCCTCAGAACTCTGCTGGAGATGACCTTTTTAAGAAACCCCTTGCTCCCCCTAAGAAAGATGAAAAGGCTAAGGTAAGCATGTTGCAGAATGGATTTCACGGTACCATACTTTTTATTCTAAATCCATGAGGTTGAATCTTGTGCCATTTCAAAACTCATCATTGTCGTAAAGAGTTTTGCCTGTTAATCTAGTCGATAAAAACTACTTGGTTAAGAAAAGCTGATGGCTTTTCTTTTTTGTCCTGTTTGCTTCCCCAGCGTCCTATGGGCTCGCTGGGTCTCTTGGCATCAGACTACGCAGCTGGAAGTGATGAGGAGGTAGAAGAGGACAAGGAGGATGGGTCGTCGGTCAGAAAAAGCAGCCAATCAGATGACAAGGATGACAAGTTGACTGACTGGAAGAAGATGGCCTGTCTGTTGTGTAGGAGACAGTTTCCCAACAAGGATGCTCTGATCCGCCACCAGCAGCTGTCTGACCTGCACAAAGTACGACTGTATGAACTTGAATATGCATTATGGTGACCATAAAGATTTAGCTGCTAACAACTTGATGTATTATTGTCTCAATGCTCTAACAGCAAAATATGGAGATCCACCTTAAGATCAAGAAGTCAAAAAAGGAGCTAGAAGCACTGGAGAACCAGGAAAAAGAAGTAAGTGAATATGAATTGGGAATCAAAGCGTATAACGCCAAGCATACAGTGTCAGTTATTTACTAAACATTAAATATATCCTTCATAGCTGAATGCAAAGCAAGCAGTCCGGTCACCAGAACAGAAAAAGAGAAAACACCCTTATCCACAAGCACATCACCACAGTAGTTGGGCTGGAAGTTCCAGGTAGGTGTTGCGTAATTGATCGTGTGATTGAAATGGCAGAGTTGGGAAACAAATTGGCATTAAGTTGTCTTGTGTTTTGCTTTGGAATCTGCTCAAAGGAGATCTTTGTATGTTTTTTTAGGGAGTCGCATAAACTCAGTGAGAGGCCTGGTTTAGGGGCTGAACCTGTTCAGGTAGGTGTGATGCTTTACTTTCTGAATTTATTTGTGTAATGTTTGTTGTTATGTTGCTAAATCCCTCTGTCTTTTTGCAGAAAAAAAAGAAGGAGCCGGTTGTTTGGGACCACGGCACCTACAAACAAGCAGTACGCAAGGCCATGTTTGCACGGTTCAAAGAGCTGGAGTGACCCCATCTGTACACATCCCTGCACTGTCCTCATTTTTTACTCGGTGTTACTACGACGCGTTTCCTTACCTTGGCATCAGAAAACACTCTTTACTACTTCTCTGCCTTAGAGATGTAGAGCAATGGTTTTTTTGACCCAGAAATGACATGTGCTCCAGAACGCCATATTACATGGCTACAGTGGAGCTAAAATAGTTGACATGAAGATTATTTTACATCCTCAATTGTGGATGTTGTATAGAAGATGTTTAAGCATACTGTTCATTTCATTTGTTTTTTTTGCTCCTATTTTGTGTGTGGCCTGTGTATAGAATTCTGTCCAGTTTTTTTAATGAAGTTCACATTGGCCACATCATTGAGCTATGTTTTAAAATTGTGCGATTTTTATATTTTCAATTTAGTTTGAATTGTTATGTGTACACATTTTTAAGTAAAGATGGTTATGAATTGTCAAAATTGTGTTAACTGTTTTGACTGTGGTCGATACATGCATCCAATGTCCACTAGGTGGCAGCAAGGCCCTTTTGATTTTAATACTGCATGACATGAACTGTTATAAAATAAGGGGAAAGAAGTGTATAGAAGCAAAATCATCACTACTTTATTATGTAAGAAAAATAATTTAGATCAAACTTGATTAGGTGTTTGTCTGCAGTTAGAATTGCGTCTGATTATGCCCAGTTGCAACCATTGTCTTTTTGTTTTCCTGCATCACGTTAGATTTGATATTCCCCAGTTGCACACTGCAGGCATTAGAACACGAGTGCTGCTATCTGACCTTTAGTGATGCGAAGGAACCGGCCTAGTTCAGAGTGCTGATATACCACCTCCTCTGAGAGCAGAACAATAACACTGGGGAGCCTGAGGGGTTGCAGTGGGTGACAAACAGCAGGAACAATGTGACGGAGCAGGAGCAACACCTTTCATCTGTGCAATGGCAATCCACTTTCTGCAATGCGTTTTCCATAAACCACTAGGAAATAGCTGGAAGAACTAATCTGTTGATTTTCCACTTGTGTTTCACTTGTATGCCTGTCATGGCAGGTCTGGAGAATTGGCAAAGGTGAGCAATGTCAGTTTGCAGTCTCCTTGTCTAAGTAGAAAGGGCAAAAGGCAAACAAAACTTCACAATACAATGCAAACCAAAGACTTGATACAGTCTGGTGTTCATATTGCTGTGTGGCTTGGCAACAAAAGAGGAAAGCACAGCCCAACAAACAAAACCACAATAACTGTCAGGTTCATTTGGAGCCGGCCCTGGCTTTCAGGGGGCCCTAAGCAGAATCTAAAAATGGGGCCCCCTTCAACCACCCCACCCTCTACCCAATCCACCCACCTCAAAGAAGTATTTCAATAAATACAATACTTTAATCTTACCCTCCAACAGAAACACCAAGTCAATTTAAAGTCTTGTTATGGAAGTAACACAGTAACTGCCCAACTAAATGTCACTTTTGTGAGGACACAAAAAATAAACAAATGAACCAGAACCAAAACAGTGCAACTAGAGCAAATTATAAAATAAATCATACAGTGCAAGGGAGAGCATTTAGTAGTTAAGTATTGAAGTGATATTAATTTTTTTTTAAAAACACAGATTTTTTAAAAAGCACCAGGGGCCCTCTTGTGGCTGCCAAGACCCTAAGCCATTGCTTCTGTCACACCAGGGCCAGCTCTGTTCATTTGATGGCAGAGGGTAAACCAGATACTTCAAGTTTGGTTGCTCAATTACAGATTTGACCTCTACACAATTCAAGTAAAAGCAAACCACAAGAAAAGAAGAGACCTGCTAACTTAAACTTAACTTAACTAAAGTGTTCCTCATCAACCACCTCCTTTTATTTGACCTTGCAGTCTCTTTAGTTTGTCAATGATTTTTTCAAAGGCGGAGGAGTCAGGATTGTGATGTTTGTACCGAGCTTAATCTTGAGGTTCTGTTTTGTGTCGTGTGTTTTCCTCTTCTCAGCCGTAGCTTATTTGTGCCAAGTCCGATGTCAACAGAATTGAATTGCAGTTGAAGCAGCTCAGGTTATTGTTTGCAGCTGGGTCCTGATTAATTTCTGAAATATGTGGGAAAAGTTGTGAAAAATCTTCAATGACTGTCATGTGATATTGTTGTTATTTAACAGCCTTTACTGGTTAAATGGTTCAAACAGGCAAACAGGTTATATGTAATTGGTCGTGTAATATTACATGACAAAAGTACACTTATTCTGTGTTTTGAGTAAATGATTTTTAATCAAATCCAATACGGAAAGGAAAAGGAAAACCGCTTTACTTAGACCTACAGCATATTTGTCTTGAAGCATTTTGGTTGTCACTCTATTCCCATGTACATATCCTTAACGTAATGAATTCCCTACATCTCCCCTGAAATGTAAGGTTTGATCACATCTTTGCCCGTTGAAGGCCTTCAAATCACTTCCATATTTGCAATGCTTTTTTTTTCTCTTGTGCTCGTAATAATCTATTCATATTCTTCTTTCATCCAGTTCACTCACTCTTTCCTATGAAACCAATCAAATGAATACATTGTCACCGCTACACATACAGGCCTTTAGTGGCTGTGTATTTGCATATAGATAGAATATTTATCAGCAAGATCAACATGGACTTGGGTTTCATATACTTCACTGACTTTGCTTTGTGTGACCTGGACTTCAAATTAAGTAAATACTGTGATCAATGAGATGAATAAAATGTGAATTTAAGATGGCAGTCCCTGGTTGGAATGAACAGAAATTTTGATTCTGCCAAGAGATAATGAAAAGCCTATGCTAGATATGAACAATACCATCCAGATTCTACATAACTCTGTATGTGTGTCACCATTATGAGCAGGTCTTAGCATTTTCATTCATGCAGACAACTCAATTAAAGCCACTGGCTGAGGGATTAGGTGGAAATTCCTTTTTTCCCTCCAAATGTCAAAAAGGGAGGCACTGGGAGGAGGGATCTCCGGCTATTTTTGTTATTTTATGTGGTCTAATTTCCATTCTTCTTTTCTCCGTTCTGCAAGACCCCAAAGACTCCCCCAGTTCCCAATGACAGATGTCATCATTACCTAGTTTTAACAGTCTATGGAATTGAAATTAATCTGCAGTTGGTCCAGGAAGATAGGGTGGGGGACAAACAGAGAGATAGAGCAAAGAGACAGCTGCAGTGTTCGCATCCCCTGCACGAGTAACGGAGAGCTTTCAGCCGCCATCAGTGGCAGGAATGGTGGACAGGGGAGGGGGCCAATTATCCCAGTGGGATGGCTCTGAGCAGCAGTGTGTGGAAGAGACTCAAAAGAACACAGCCCAGCCGGACCCTTAGAAGTTGAGATGTGCCGTCGGCCCACAGAGGAGGGAGAGGGCTCATTTGGTTGCTGTTTGAGGTTTGACACCAAACAGACAGACAGAGATACATTAGAATTTGTGGCAGCTTTGGAAATTTGAACATTCACATCTGATTTGAAACACCTACTGTGGTGTTTCACCAGATGCACTCGTTTTAGTTATTTTTTTTCCTTTTAATAAACCTCTGAATGGTCTGGATGCTCTTTGAATTATACCCAGCAAGTATTAAAGATGAAATGGATTATTTTACAAAATGCTTACATGTAGAATGACAATGCGGTTATCTCAAATCTCCGTTTTGTCCATTATGACAAATGATCAAATGCACGCTTCATGTAGAATGACTCCCTTTAAGGAGTAGCATGTGTTTGTGGTCACCCCATGCAAACAAAGGGACTACACCATCACAAGATAATGGGAAAATCATGGCTGTCTGAGCAATTTCATCTGGTTTATCCTTTCAAGTATAAGTTGAAAAATGATGTCTGTTATTGATTGCTAATCTATAACATCATCTCAAAAATGTCCTTATGATTGTCAGGCGTGGAACGTACTTCAGAGCACCGCTTACATATACAAAATCTGGACCATTGCTTGTAGTAGAACCAATTCCACAGGCGGACTTGTCATTGAGTAACTTATCGACATTGGAAAGATTTGGAAAACATGTACT
>OMOW01022967.1:8500-19966 GCA_900312555.1 Lamprogrammus exutus | reverse complement strand
GTCACCGTGTGTGTGCGGTGGTAGTGGTTGCGTGTGTGTGTGTGTGGTATGTGTGTGACTGTGCATGTAACTGAGAGGGGAGTGTGTTTGTGTGGCTGTTGCCGTCTGCTCCACTCTGCGTGCTGAGGCATTGAGGGGCTCGGCTTCAGCGCAGTTACGCTCCTCCCTCCCTCCCTCCCTGTCCTCCTCACTCTCTGTTTTTCGTGGAACTAGAGAACAGTGGGAGTGGTTGGTCCTGCCCTCATTCAAGACCTGTGGTGTGTGTGAGCACTAAAGAGACACTGAGAGACAGGGAGAGAGAGAGAGAGAGAGAGAGAGAGAGAGAGGGGAGAGAAAGAGAGAGAGAAAATAGAGCTGGGCTGTGCTGTTGGCTAAAAGGCGGAGCCAAGGAGGGAGTATGAAGAGCAGAAGCAGGGGTAAGGGGTGAGAGGAGGATACACAAGGAGTAGAATTTGGAAACAGAGAGGCCCCTCTACTGGCACTCTATGGGTGCAACAATATCCCATTATAACAGCAGACTTGCTATTGATTGACTACTGATTACTGATTAACAGATGCTATTGTAAAGCATCTGTTAATCAGATATACCTCACAAGTTTGCACATGCAAAAATACACACGTGCAGATATGCTTGATTCACCCACAGAATGTCTGTATGAATGCCTGAATGCATAGAGCGATGCAGCAGGTGATGAGCCTGCAGTGATAGAGCGTGTGTGTGGTACAGTGATTGTGTGGCACAGTGACCCACTGACCCACTGCTGCCTCTTATGTGATGTAACCAAGTTTAAGTAGTGATCTTACATAAGCAGAGTGAGCCATGCATGAAAAGCCTGCTCTGCCCTCTGACTGCAGCTGTGTGTGTGTGTGTGTGTATTTGTCTGTGTGTATGTATGTGCGTATGTGTGAGTGAAAGAGACAAGGGGTTGGCAGACAATGAAAATTCACTGTAGTGTGAAGGGCTATGAGTATAAAGATTGCATATGCAAAACCCCCACAAAGATAAGGGCTTTATTTCCTGTGATCAATTAAATATCTTTCGACAGTGTAATCCAAAAATTTCTTTGCCTGTGTCACTCTGCCTGTTTGCATTTTAATGCCGTTATTCTGTTGGTCCATACACTACACATTGTAGATATGAAACCTGCATTTAAAGCAAGATGTTTGGCTCAGGCGTAAAATAACAGAGACAAGTGAGGCAATTAAGCAGTCACTGCTCACTGAGTTCAGTAATTAAAAAACGAGATTAAGAATGTTCGTGTAATCCACAGATAATTTAATGGCAAGGTTTTCTGGGGGGGTTTTCCAGTTAAAAGTTCATTGATGTGAAACTAAAACTATGATGTGGTTTGGTAAACAAACCTTATAGCCAAGCTTTGCAGTTATTGCATCACAGGGGGAGTATTTGCAATGTATGTACAGAGTATGTAAATGGTTTATAAATATACTCAACGCACATCATTTTTTCCATCTTTAAGTACCTGTAGTTTTGTGGTGGTGGTGTGTGCGTGTGAATTCGATTGCCAGACAGAAACCTCCATATTTTCAGCAAGCAGAAATTCCTTGATCGCTGCATTTCTCTGTTTCATTTTTGCAGCCCAGATGTATGAGTAGAAGGTTAATAACATGAAAACAGAGTGATTAAATGTGTTGCGGTATGTCACAGTGATGTACAGCTGATGTACAACAGTTTCCGAGTGCAGTTAGTGGCAGTTTTATGCATTGGCAATATAGTAAAAGCAACGAAGGTCACGCACAACCAACTAAAAATGATTCACAGGTGCTAAAAAAAAAAAGTGTGCCGGGTGCGGTTCTGTGCGCCGGCTGCAGGTTGAAGCGAGATGTATGTGCAGCCAAGTATCTCTCCTTTCTTCTGAGGTTAATCTCATCTGGATGGCTGAACACGCTCAGGTCCCCCTACCAAATGCATTAACATCAGCCCAAATTTTATGGCAAATCTATACAGAATTGCACCAGTGGAGACAGAAACTGAGGGACCCATGGGGAGAGGAAAACAAAGAGGGGGAGAGAGAGACAGGGAAATGAAATGCAAAATAGAATCAAACATAATCTATTACATAGGCCTAAATAGAGATTTTTCTCACATATCAGATTATAATATAAACCAATAAAGAATGATGCTGCATGCACTTGCAACTGAAACTTGCTGAATTAGGCAGTTCACACTACACATCATTTTGTCATGAATATCTCGAAACCAACACATAATTTGCACCTTCACACTAGTCAGTGACAGTTCTGCTCTCATCAGACATTTTTGATAAAGATTGGGACATCCAAATAAGACTGAAAGCATGGGAAAGCTGTTAAATTCGGGCAAATAATAAAGATATGGGGGATCAACAAGGCCCCATAATGACCCTGCCGATATGTTAATACTGAAAACTCATCCTGTCATCTAGTGAGCTCCTCGACCATGTACTGTGAGAAAGAGATCTAACACAATTGATTGGAAAAACCTTAAGTGCACATACTTTCAAATACTACAGCATGTCCCTCTGTCCCTCTGTCTCTTCTGTCTGCCCCTGAGAATTGGCACCAGTCAAGGCTTTTGCTTGCTTTACTGTAGAGGCTTTGTTTGAATTTACCCGCTTGGCACGAGTAGGCGGTAGGACTGATGTGGCTTCTCTGTGCTCATGGGAGGAAACTATTGGCAGAAAAGAGGGAGAGATCATTCTAACCTGTGTGTCCTGCAGGATGTGCTGAAATGCTGTTTCCAATTTTCAGAGGGGAGTAAACAGCATTTAGCCTCCTCTATACTCCAGACAGTGAGTGATTACAGCACATTTTCTTCAGCGATAGTTTGGCGAAACTACAGGCTTAATCTGGTTTCTAATTAATCGAGAGAATATTCAACCGCCTCATCTCAGCACTGGCATGTGAGGGCGAATTTTTAATATGTTATCATCATGCCTGAAGGCTATCCTGAAATCAGCTCCAAGAATCAATTAGGTTTTCAGCTTCATCTCCTTGTTAATCGTGTGATGAAGGGAGATTATCAAATGTAGGAGGGGATGGGAGACTGTCATTGGTACTGTATATTGAAATCTATATGCAGCTATAATATTCAGCTATATATTACGATGGTTTTTGCCAGCATTGTGCGCTGTTTCCATTTGTATCATATTTTTATTTGCTGTGTCATGTTTTTGCTGCAATAACCCAATTTTCCCATTGGGATCATCAAACTATCCTCTGTTCTAATCCTGGCAAATACAATAACAACCTTTGGTCTTGACAGTATAATAAACCTACACATTCAAGTATCATTCAAAACATGTAATCACCAAGAGTCCACTCTTTCACACCCATAACTGGAATTATACACAGCGGAGGTCTTCGCGTGTTCAAACTGTCAGACCCGATCTGAAAGAAGACCTGATTCAAAAAGGACCTGAAGACAGTTGGAACCACAAGTTCCACAGAGTAGCATGATGTGCCAGCAGGTTACAAATGGAAGTGGTTGAAGTAAGAAGCAATACATGTCATCCGTGTTAATCCAGTCAGGTATAAGACACACACAATAGCACATCACCTACGCCGACCCAGTTAGAATATCATTTGAACCTGGTCCAACTCGGGTCCTGGGTCAGAACCAAGTGGACCTGTGAAGCCTTCTAATACACATATCATAACTGCAAAACATTACTTTTCAAACTTTGGTCTACTGTTATTTAAGTAGTCTATATTCATGATTTTTTTTTTTATGATGAAAGATTTGAGCATATATGCTATATAAAAATTACAGCTAAAACTAGCTCAGCCTTGTTCTAATTATGTTTAAAATATTATGTTAATGCGTACAGAGACAGATCTTTCACAATTATTTCACATTTAAAAATAAATCTAAAATAAAAGATTGTTTTCATCTGCATATCAACAATCAATACATTACCCTGGATGAAAAGAATAACCGGAATTTCTTAAAAAACGAATGAGATAAATCACACGACAAACTCCCTCTACACGTTCATTTAGGCCTTCTATTTAAATTCCACATTGAACCGTACATTGTGGTATAAAGGAATGATTAAAGCAGCAGCTATTGATTGAATGCCAAGAGTAGCTCAGCCGACCAGCTGTAAGTAGTTGAGTTGATGTTATCAGCACAAGTATACAGTATACCATTGGTAATGGTTTGCTCTCATGTTTGAAGTGAGGAACACAGAATGCCAGCACTGGTATTTCAAGCCTTTCAACTTGAAATGTGAGTTTTCCCTGATATACTTTTTCTTTTTAAATATGCTGATGTCAGATATGTTGCTATCCTAATACTATGCTATCCAACATTACCTTACCACCCATCTTTCTCCAGAGGAGGACCTTTTTTTACATCCTTGGAGCCTTCACTACCATCTTTAACAGCATGATGTCATCTTACAAGTAAAAAAGAGTTTATGGGGAAGGTGGACTGATGCTGTCCACCCACAAATGTTGTGAGAATCTAAATACAAGATGGGCTTCATCGTAAGAGGACATCACTGCTCCAGCACAGCTGAATGTTCTTGTACACCCAGAAACTATTCTGTATCTGTGGTCCTTTCCACCGAAACACATTGTGAAAGGCCAACTCACCCTCTGTTCCCATTTCTCCAAAAGGGCCCAGTTTAAACATTACAGACCCAATAGAAACTCCTAAGGCACTAGGACAGAAGTGCTGGTGGTGTCAGAGGACTTGCTGTAAAGTGTGCTTTTTGAGTTCTGCTTGATTCAGGATGTATGCAAAGATCCATCAGCACTTAGTCTAAGCTGGGACATGACTGGTGGAAATATGAGTGCTGTACAGGGAGAGCCTCCAGTGGAGATTTCCCAGGCTCATACACGTATATTCACCTTACTGGGGATTTTCCACTGAAACAGTCTAGTTCTGACATACATACTATACTGACATACTTGCCTTTGACCAAGTAACATACTGTACCTACAATATGTAATCATGCATGGCCCAACACAGTGCTCACTTATCCACACTTTGGACAGATTGTAAAGACTGGATTGTGATACCCTCAAAGGGAAAAAAATTACACAAGTACTTGAGCCATCAGGCAGCTTCCAACAACCTAATGACCCTTCTTTTGGCCGGGCATTTGCACAAATTTAAATTGATGATGTGCACCCTACTATGAACGTCAACACTCCAAAACTGTCCTCTTCTTTTTGAAAGAATTGGCATGGACCTTAATTGGGCTTTTTTGAATAATGCACATATGGTATCTCTTTGTGAACCCCATGTCTGTTATTAATTATGAAACACGGTACCCTGAGGCAGTACCTCTGTATACCATTAGTGGCACAGGGACTATTTTACGTAATCTTCCAAGTTGGATTGTGATAGAGATCCTGACTAATCAAAGCACACCCCTCATATAATGTGAACAAGATTAACTTCACAAGATCCTGCATTCTGTCATCCCCTGTCCTGTGGGCTACTTGAGTAGTTCAAGAAAACTCTTGTTTGTTCGTGAGGACAGCATAAATTGGGATAAATGAATGGAGATGCTGTTATATGCAGAGCAAGAGATGCAGTGCTGCTGCAATCCATGGGATTTGCTTTCACGGAACTATGTTGGGGTCAGACCTCCGTGGCTGTTTTGTAGTGATGCTTTAGAGAATGTTTGGACAAAAGCGCAAACATGAGCCGGAATGAAAGAAAGTAAGAGTTAGAGCAAAAAACAGACGCACACACGCAACAGTTAATATGGCAGGTTTTTGCTCTATGCCAAAGGTATGCTCTCATTAGGCTATTTCAGACCAAAAGTTTGGAACTCCATTTGGAACTACTTTACCCAGAACTATCTGGAGTACTTCGCTCAGCAAGTGGCATACCTACACTTCAAGCGCTGTCAAGCTTGCTGAAATCAAAGCAAGTGATGTCTATACTGCTACAACCATGTGAATTCCTGTTGGTAATTTCTCATCCTGAAGGAACACACTGTTGTCACTAACAAAGACATTGCAGTCTTTCATATCAAGTACAGTACAGAAGCATGCTGGCTGTAAGGTCTTTAGTTTTGCTGTGTACAAAAACTAGCTAAATGTGAGTATTTAAAAATGGTGGTTGTGTGCATGAGAAGGTTATGTCTGATCAATAAATGATATTCTGTCTTGCAAGCTGCCCCCTGCACCTCCTGCACCATTCAGTGCTTACCCTAGAGTAGAAGAGAGATGGTTCAGGAACTACAGTTCTGCTATCAAAAATTGGTCCTGGATTCCTTGGTGCGAAATGAAGAAAAGTTCCCAAATCCCACTATTGTTGCAGTGACAGGATCTCTTGCAACTTTATAAACAATGGCAGAATTTGTTCAACAAGAACTGAGAACTGGACTTTTCAGACCTTATATGCTTTAGATGTCTTGTGTTTTGTCTGGGTGAATACCTCAAAACTCGGAGGCAAAGAATCATATTAAGGTCACGTGATTCTGTTTTCATAATATCATGTAATGTGATACACACATACACACACACACACACACACACACACAACAAAAAGGAGTTACAGCATGTAGTATCCTTGCAGCAACTCTGGCCTAAACCTCACAGTGAAATATACAGTATGTTGTGGGGGCGCCGCAAGCAAAAACCGGCTATATTGATATATGTTTTTGAAGTTAAGGACTGTACATTCCTGAATCTTTGTGAGAACGGTTAGACACACCCAGAGCTGAGCAGTTAGAAAGAGGAAGGACTATGACCAGACAGGCACAAAGATATGGGGAGACCAAGCATGTGTGTGTGTGTGTGTGTATGAGCAGTACACCAAAGTTTTCATGAAAAATTAAGGTAATGCTGACACTGCAGTTTGGGAAAACAAAGGAAGATTGAATTGATTCTTCCAACTGCACAGCGGAGATCTAACATCAGAGGCACAATCACTACATCTCGATATTTTGGTGTGTGATACACTGTTTAATGGCAAGACAGGCGTAATGGAGGTGCCAAATACATATTGGGTAATTGTAGGACTTTTCATATTAACAGGCCTTTATTGACTCTTTAGCACAATCTAAGATTGCCAAGCTCCATATTTCTCTTGGACATACTACAGCAAAATTAGCAAGACACGGCACAATTCCAACATTACAATAAACTAAAATTTTAGGCCAGGAAAATGGCTATTTATCTGCCAGGTCTGCATTTCTTTCGTAAGCGTGATCTTCTTCAAAGGAGGCACACTAGTTTACTGGTCCAAAGGTTGAAAAATACCAGACAAAAACTGACAGCTGGAGTATAATATCAAAGTGTTTTCATTGACAGTGTGTGTTCTTAAAGCCCTCGGCCATCAAAGCAGTTTTCAAATGGAGCAGGAAAGGCCGTGCTGTGACTCAGGGATGTGTTCCTCTCATCGCTGACCACCAGATGTACAACAAACACTGAGCCAGAAAAACAGAAGAGTAAAAGCTTCACATCCTAGCTCAGATACAGCTGGGAAAACAGAAGAGGTCACCATGACGATCGTCCCTTTTTACAGAAGCTGCTCTCGTCGGTCTTCAAGGAAACACCGGCTGCGATATCATCACACACACACACACACACACAAACACACTGGTATTTACACACAAAAGGTTTACAATGGTTAATGGGCAATTACACCTAAATGCTACACGCAGTTTGAAAGAAATTGATACAAACACATAGAGATGACAGAGAATGCAGAATAAACTGTTTTAAATGCCTGTTATCTGAAAATAATTAGAATTAAATTTTAGAAGAAGATAGCATTAGTACATCAAGAAAGTCTGTGTGAAGTGTGTGGTTCATTATCTGAGCTACGTTCATTAACCTATTTCTTATTACTTCGATGGCTCATTATTTTCATTTTCATTGAACATATTGGTGTTTATTTTGAATAATAAAAACAATTAGCTCCAATTGATTTAAAAAAATAAAATCACTAAGATGAGCCATCGGAAATCAGATCAAATAGCATGCACAGCACAACTATTTATTGTTTTTTTGTTTTGTTTCTTTACCTTACTTAGAGGAACTCTGGCACATATTGAGCAACTTCTTTGTATTTTCTGTCATTTTTCTCTCATCTCTTTCTATTAATGGAAGCTGTAGAGGGCACCTGTTTACTGCTGCCAACATTAAAAACAAATAGCAATGTTTAGGCAAATAGTAATATTGATATTTGAGAGTTAGAAGAATTTGATTACGATCCATCAATCAACATTATTACACATGCACGCAGCCGAGCAATTGTATTGTAATGTTTGGCGTCTATCGGTTTGGCTGTCACGGCGATAACTTGGACAGTGGAAACCGCTTTGGATCAAATTTGGCAGGTTGATAGGGGTTAGGGTAGGGTTTACAAGAAGAATGTCTGGTCCAAGTCAGAAAAAAATGTTATCACTTTCAATCAACATCATAGTCCCACAACAGCTACCAATTGATAGGTGAGAAAAAGACTATTTGTTAGGTGGGTAGGTTTCCATAGCTGTCATTGTTTACTGGCTGTGAAATATGTGCGTATCCCCGGCATGATTGGTTCAGATGTGTGTGTGTGTGTGTGTGGTTTCAGTAGGAGTGGTGTTCGTGTACCCACCATTTAGGCTCATAGTACTCCCCACCCGTCTTTGTTTTAAGTGTACTTGTAAGAGCTCTCAAGCAGAAACGTTCATTTATTATACCACAATAAACTCACAAAACTTGTAGCGCGGGTGTAGCAGCTCTCTGAGTGCATTTCTATTATAACACATAGCATTAGCAACCTGGTTTTAGCAATGTTCCCTCAAATGCAGTTATTATAAAGATTACTGCAGCACTGAGAGAGGATATTTCATAGTTCAACAATTTTCACTATGTAAAGATAACACTAAAAGTAACAGCAGATTTTGATCAGTAAAAATCACAAATTCACTTGAAATTGAAATGATAAAATGAGCATACACAAAACTGGAAATTTAGCAGATATTAAACTCGAGTCAAATATACATAACAATGCAGGTTTTTGCTAATATCTATGCAGGCACTGATACATGTGTGATGAGCAAATATTTGCAGATTGTATCAACTTGCTGATACAGTCTAATGGTTAAGCTATAGTGAACACTGTCCTCTTGGAGAAGAAAACGCAGCAACTTTTGGACACAAGAAGAAATAAAATCAGTTCAAAGTGCTTTGTTCTTGTTGAATAATCTGGGTAATTGTCAATGAAAACATGTAAAAACAAGAAAAAATGAAATGACATGTTTAATAACTAAACACCCCATAGTGAAGTGAGGCACTTGTGCTGATCTCAAACAAGAGACAGTACGGCGCAATGTGTCCTTAAATCCTTAATTAAGACATACGTGTTACTGATTCCCAGATTGATGCCTGTTCACAACATTTTTCTCTGCTTATTTCAAGATTTATGAAGCACTTACTATGTGTGGCTGCAAATGACAGCTGGAAAAGGCAGCACTGAAGGGTCTGAAATTGGTTGCACAGGGTTTGTGGAGGATACAAACAATAACTCGATTAAGGGCAGATGGAAACATGTTGATGTCTCAGTCAACACGACAGGGGAGGGGAGGAAGGAGATATTATGTTACAATATGAGAAACATACTCCAAATGATCTCTGTGGGCCAAAAAGCTGTGTGAAAAATCACTTCCAACCAATAACCTCCTGTACAGCATTGTACGGTTCATTACATGACTGAATCAAAATGTTGACAAATCACCTTAGGCCCTTTCCAAATCACTCTCCTCCCATTCCCCTTCGATTCCTTTCCCCCTCCTCTCCTCTCCCCTCTCCTCTCAAGCCACGGCTTACTTTACTGCAAATCATCACTTTATTAAAGAAGAAAAAAAGAGGAGTGCATCAGTGGATTCATTTGAACAATTATGCTAATTTGGCAGGAGATGAAGCTTTTATTAATGTTAGAAAAGTGTTGCATCAGATAGTGCTGAAGTTCATTACGGTATTCTAGTTGAAGATTAATACATTTTGATTAATTTGATGTCAGCGTTAGCATAACCTCTCAAAAGAGTTTTTTGATCGAGCAAAACGTGGAAAGCAGACTCGATTAATTCTGTTTCACACATAAAAATGTGTTGGGTTTTTTATGATTGAACTTGATACATACATGCAAGAGATTTTGGGTCTCTTCAGTGGCTTTTTCCTGTTGGCATGTTCCATCCAAGTACAGGGCTAGTTTCCCACTTCACACTTTGTATTCGCCCCTTTCTTTCTTATCAGGTTCACATTCCCAAGCCTTTGCGTCATTCTCCTTGGCACTCTCCCATTCACTCATGCTGTCTCTTTTTCGCACGTTTTCTCTCTCTCTCTCTGCAGGTACAGGGCCTGGGAGGAGCTGGAGCGTGACTGACTGACTAGGGCCCATGCTTGCTGTGGCTCCGAGGGGTAATTAATTTCAGCAAACGACCGGCACGTCTGTCGGCTTTTATAAACGAGCGTTTACGCGCTATGGACAATTTAACCACTCCACTGAGCCTGCCTTGACAGGGATGAGCAGAGAGAGAGATGGAAGAGAGAGAGAGAGAGAGAGAGAGAGAGAGAGAGAGAGAGAGAGAGATGGGGACCACGGGTGACTGATGTGAGATTTAATCAATAGAGTAAGCACATTTACTCTCATGATGCTCACACAACATCCATATTCATAATGGTAATTCTTTCAACGTCTATGCTGTTGCACACCACTAAAAAAACTTGAATGCATCAAGGATTTTACTACATCTCATCAAGCCTTAACACAGGCCAGGACCATCGCTGCTAATTATTAATAGCATCATGGACTAAATATCATTGTAGTACGTTAGTCAGATGAATTTACTCCATAACTAAGCTTAATTTTGTATCTAAGATGATGCCTACATTATACTTACATTTTTTGCACACACAACTACACCACCTTATAATATCACTGCCTGCTTTTCGATATCACTTTTTTCCTGAATTACAGGCAGTTATTCACTGGTGCATGCGCTACATCCAGTAAAATGTGTTTGCAATGGCTAAATGAGTAGAATATCCTTCCAAGACAATCCTCCCTCCACTAAATCAACACATAAACTATCGATGTTATTGAGAATATTTTTATTGGCTTTGTGTAGACTGCAGCAATGTGCTGCATCGCGCCTGGTCAATGTTCACTGTACTCACATTAATTCACAGATTGCACTGGATGACATTTCTTGAGGTTTTTGAGAAACAGCCTGGTTACTCTGTACTTAAATCTTTGTCTCGTTGCTCCTGGACATACACGTGGACTCCATAAACTTGAAGCTGGAAGGTTGTCAAAATATGTAGGATGTATTGCATGTGGATCCCACACAGTTGACTTCATGCATTTAATTTACACTGAGTAGCATTCACATTTTGAAAATGTCAAATGAAACGCAGCACTCAGCAACTCATTAATTTCCAGTATTTGCAATGTCAATGCTGGCATGAATTACACTAAATGTATGAGATCGGAAGAGCGTCGTGTAGGGAAAG
>OMOW01022956.1:0-29324 GCA_900312555.1 Lamprogrammus exutus | reverse complement strand
GCAGATTATACTTGTATTGTCAACAAGGACCACAGGGCAGAGATTTACACACATCCTGTCTGATGAGGCTGATGAGCTTTAGAATGAGCTTAATGTCAACCGCCAACAGTCAGCAAAGCACAACAAATCAGTCGCTGACACTCAGCCGTTAGCAGTGCTCAGGTGTATGTGATCTACAGCAGCTGTCCACTATGCTTGCAGAGATATATAGATGCTTGTCATTGTGACCCTGATGTTTGCATTTAGTAGAACTACACACTCGAAGAAGGAGTAACCTCGCAGGAGCTCCACCATCGTCTAAATTCATTCAATAATAAATGAATAAATACATGCATCTAAATCTCGATCTGCATCAAAATACACATAGAAACAGAAACTCAAGCTGTCTGACTGATGGAAGGTGTGATTTTTGCAAAATACCTACAGATCCTATCTGGGTCTATTTAGACTTTGCACATGTTCGAATGACCACAGATTTGACTTTAATATGTTGCTGTAGTGCCTCCCACAGATGAAGGATCTCATTATCGTGTTTGCAACTGAACATTGTGTAGTTAGGGCAGTTTGTGTCACACCTCCAACAATTTGACAATAACTTGAGGGAAAATGGTATGAGATTTCTAAAGGCAAATGTAGCAAACTGGGTGAAGATTGGATGAAATGTATGAGAAGTGGAAAAATATGATTGGAAACCTCTTGAGACAGAAATGGATGAGGCCAATCATTGAACCAAGGAGAAAATAATTTTGTTTTCATACACAGTTTATGAGTTATGCGCCAAAATGTAACATGCTTTATAAATGGCCACATGGTGGTGTTACTGGATCCAGATCTGCACCAAATGATCTATCACTTGTTCCTCGTGGCCTAAATATTCACCAAATGCCAGTGAAAAGGAGAAATCTGTCTGGCTAGCACACAAGCAAACAAACAGCACTGAAAATGTAACCTATTTGGCAGAGGTCTGCAATAACAAACCAGCCTTACTGAATAGTGAAATATCCATAAAACATTGAGAGATCTGTGAAAGAGTCCCACCATGGGCAGAGACAGCTCACCTGGTAGAGTTGTGCAGCAGCTCGGTGCCTTTGCTCCAGGAGATCTTGGGCTTTGGGGCGGCTTTGGGTCGACACTCAATCACCACCCGGCCATTTTTCGCAGCTAGGACTCTCTTCACTGGGTTGTGTTCAAACGTTGGAGCACAGGCTGAAGAAAAGACAACATGTATTATTCATCACAAATTTACTACAATATGCACATCTCTCATTTTTCTTAACCAAAAACAATGTCAGTGACCTAGTTCGGACATCATTTTCCTGAAAATCATAAAAGTTTTGTAAAATTGCTGGTGTATCACTTTAATATGACACATTTACATTTTACCTTTATAAAGTCTGACATTACACTCTTATTAGAGGGGAGAGAAAGTGATATTAAACTCTCTGATTCAGCCAGTTGTGGTGTAGCTGTCGCCTGTCGTTGACTCACCGTACACACGCAGCTCTGCATTGGCCATGATGACTCCATGGTGATTTTCCGCGATGCACTGGTACATCGCTGAATCGTTGAATGTCAAGCTGCTGAACTTCATCTCTTTCCTGTCATACTGTGTGGAAATAGCAGAGGTGTCCGGTTAAAACATCATTATCCTCCATCTCACCATTTTGATGGGAGTTAAATTCAAATGAGCACAGGATTAAAGTGAAATTGTTGATATCCACAGAGACACTAATGATGGTTCAATAATTTGACTTGGAGAGGACCTCATTAATGCACAATGATGTATCCAGCTTTATATATCAAACAACCTCCCACGCTCTGTGTTGTCAGTACCTGCTACTCTCTTGGGTCTTCCCGCCCTAATGACAGCTGTGTCTGCCACGCTGGCACCGGCTCAATAACGAGAGGTACTTCCTGCTGACATGGTGCCCTGTGTGCACCCACGGTGCCAAGTGCCTGTCACTGCTGCGCTGCTCCCCTGGGTGGCACCCTGAACAGGCTCTACTACTCAGGGGGCCTGTATTCTTTACAGCTATTTCTGTTTTACAGCTACAGGCAAAAGGTGCAGTTACCCAACACGATTTATGAGTTTGAACGCTACCTCTTTGCCGTTTTTCAGCCAGCTGATGTGTGGTTTGGGTTTGCCACTGGCTGCACAGGACAGGGTGTATTCACTGCTGATGTCTCGCTCTGTGCTGTTGATGTACTCCACCCACTCAGGATAGGCTGCAATCAGGAAAGATCAGAGTAACAAATCTGACAATCATGCTGAATAATATATAATCTGCAGAGATACTTCAGACTATAAAGAACCCATACTTTGCTCTATATTAGCATGTTGGTATTGTTCCCTTTAGGTCTGTAAATAGAGTTTGTGAAGTTTGTTGACCACCCAAACCCAGCTTTTGCACTGTTTCCAGCCCCTCAGTCTGTCATTTTTGAGAATGAAAACAAGGGGGGCCATTAACAGTATGCAAATGAGCCACAGCTCTGATTGGCTGTCTCAAAATCACTTCCTCATTGCTGGTTGTGCTAAGCAAGCTGTAGGTTAGATTTTTCCAGATTGGAAGACATTTCCAGTATATAAACAGTAATAGACTTCTTATTTAACATAACAGCACATGTAATTTTCAGACAGTCCCTTGAGGACAGCACTGAGTTGAGGTGGAAATTTTCACAAAGGCGAGTATCCAGGAGGTTTTATCATTTCACATTTTCAGGTTATTACAGACAAGAATGACTGATTTATGTGCAGAGGGGAAAGGAAAAAATACAGCAAAGCCTGAGAAACTGTACCAGACAGTGGTAAGACCAATGAAAGAGTCTGTATTTGGCTGACATCAGAGTGATTAATCAGAATCATTTATTGGCCTATCTACAAAGAGTTGTGCCTAACAGTGAATTAATAATGGTGTTTAACTTTAATGTGCCCTTGTACTTTAATGTGTTTTAAGAAAAGAGGGTGTGTGGTGTTGGTAAAATCTGCAGCCATATATGGCTTACCCTCAACGGAGAGCCGGGCGCTGTGGTAGTCCTTTCCTTTGGAGTTCACCGCCTCACACTGATAGGTGCCTGTGTCTTCAAACTGCACATTGAACAGATGCAGATGAGCTCCTGACATCCCCACCTCATGATTGGCTGGCAGCTGCCCATTCAGCCTCTTCCAGCGGATCTCAGGGACCGGGCTGAGAATGACAGATGAGGGCAATTCTTACACGAGGAAAGTTTCAACATGCAACGTATATACATCACTGCTTAGTGCAATAAATCATTTTTTAATCTCTGTAAACAGGCAGAGAATTGAAGAGGGGGATTTATCTCTAAACGTACACATACAGTGCCACTGTCTTTTGTATAATGGGTGAGCCAACATGGAATTTTGGAATGATACTGATAGTTTGGCTCAAGCTGTTGATTTTAATACCAAGATAGTTACAGGGATGGCAAACCAAGTCTTCCTCATATTTTCATTCTTGGCAGGTACGCCTGTGAATATTGGTGGAGTTGTTGGTGTTAATGAAAGTCAAACAGCGGCCAGAATATCAGCCACAACTCTGCTCATGTTCATGCTTACTTTCCCAAAGCAAAGCACTCCAAGGTGATATCCTGTCCCACCAGAGCAGTGGTGTCTGGGAACTTGACTTTGAGATCGGCTGGATACTTTCTGACAGGACCTTGTAGAGATAACAACAGACCAGAATTATGACTCAGCGGATAAACACGTTTCGAGCTGCTGAGCTGTGGTTCAAACAAAACCAATCCAGGGTCACACAAGAGAGAAGGAACACTTTTAAATAAATAGACAAAATTATTGAGAGACACCTCCCAGTATTAATCAAGCAAATGAACACACAGCTTAAAAGATGAGAGAGTGGAGTACACACTCTGATGGCTATATCTCAAACTTTTATTCAGCGGGCTCACTGAGGAAGGTCCAGTGCCAAAACCTTTGTGCCTTTTGTTCCCCTGGTGAAAAAAAAAGAGAAATAGCCATCAGAGTGTGTGATCTGAATATGTCTATAGTCAAATTGAGATGGGAGAGAGAAGTGTTTCAAACGTTCTTTTAATGAACAAAAACTTGCCAGATCAGCATCTGAATCTGGATCAGCACCAAAAATGGAATGGGCTTTTCCCTGCTCCATGCCTCACCCTTTTACCAAGTAACACTCACTGACTCGGCTTTATAGGACAGATGTAATGATAAGTCAAATCAACTCAAGTCATGTTTATTTATTGTATATAGCACAATTAAAAAACAGCCCAAAGGAAGAAGTAGCATGCATGGATGATTAGCCCTCATGACAAATGTGTCATTGATGCAGCATTTAACAAGTGGAAATTGACAATTAAAAACACACAAACACTACAAGGTTAAATACAGGCCACATCCCACCTAGAGGGCGTCTCATAATACTTGTATGCATGAGAGAGCACCAACAACTTATGAGCTCACTTCCGAACCTGACCTCTTCAATGGAACAGAACATTCTGGTTTGTGCTCTCACCACCATTCAACGTGGTTCTGTCACAGGTGAGGCCAGCCAAACTTCACCATTCACTATTGAAAATCCACGTGAAACAAAGACATAATTGATGGTCTCTGGGAATCCCCCCAAGGATCATGGTGGAATAGCCTCCAAGGCTTTGATTGCCCCCCTCCCCCCCTCTTCAGTTAGGAGAAGTCAAAACAAAGAGCAGCAACAAACAAAAGTTCACTGTTTTACTTAGTGGTCTCCTACTCAGGAGATGTTGATTTTTCTGATAGCTGGCTGTATCTTAACGCAAGCTGTTTGCTCGCCATCTTGTACATCTCATTTAAAGCATTTGTGGCTATTTTTCTATCCTACTATTTTTATGCAAATTTTGACAGATCGGATCGAAAACGCTTGATGGAAATGACAAATGTAGAATTTTTATTTTGAATATTGAATATTGAATTTTTCAAAATGAGCAAAAAAAGTTTGTACGCTCGCTTGAGGTGAATGAATTTTGGACGGAGCTGCAACATGAAAACATTGGAGACAGGCATCAGTGGACTGGTGATGAAATCTGAACTTTTCTGCATCTCATAGGAGAAAAACAGTAATATCAGGCAGAAAACAGCTACAGAATGCCTGCATTTACCAAGAACTAAGGGCTGTTATGTTGAACAAAGGATACGACAAACAGTGGACCATATTAAGAGATAAATGGAGGAGTCTGAAGCAGTGTTACATTAACACAGGTATGTGTATCATGTGTATCATTTGAACTCCAACAGATATTGTTCAATTTTTGCATTTTGTGACGTTGCCAGAGTTTAGGTGCAGAGGGCTGATGAATACGCATCTAATTTGCTGTTTCTTTTTGCTATCTTTTACATATTCCGTTGGATTATGGTTTAACATAGGGTTTGAGAAAGGGCAGAGAAAACAAATGGGCAGTATATAACTGCAACCAGTCACTTCCTATCTTCAAACTTGTCTTAGATCTTCAGGAAACATTCAAGTCATTTTCTGTTTACACCTCTTTTTGCACCTAACAGAAGAAGAAGAAGAAAGTCACAGGAGCAGGAAGTGTCTTAATCTTTCTATTGTTTTGACCTTAAACTTTTAACATACACCAAAACACGATCATAATTCTTAAAACACAGCAGTGAGAGACATAAATTGCAGTGTTTTGCAGAACATGAAATGCATTATCATTTATCACTTTGGCATTGATTTTAAACTGGACTTTGACATGTGCTTTTGTGCAGGTCATCTGAAGATCACTGACCATAAAATTAAAAGAAACAAGATTCTGCTGATGTGTCCAACTCAATCCACTGCATCAATGATAATGAAAGTCATAATATTTTGAAAGGTCAAAGATGAAACACTGAACAGAAATTGGGGAGCATAAAGAGAGGCACTTACGTTCTGCCAGAGGCACGAGGGGGATGAAGTTAGAGAAGACACTCTTCGAGATGGATGGGCTCGTAATGAAGCAGGCGTAGTTGCCGCTGTCCGAGGCGTCCACCTTGGAGATATAGAGGTTGCCCGTTATCTGGGAGACAAAACGCCTCTTGTCCAATGGGACGAAGACAGGGAATTCATTGAGCATCCATCTGAATGACAGCTCAGCTGCACAGAAAGACACAAAATAATTCCACTGTCAATCAAGATTCTGGACACACAGCAAGAGCTTGGGATGAGTTGCCAAACTGTTTGAATAATCTGAATATATGCAAAATAAGAAATAGTGTTAGTGTTTAGGGGGGGTTATTATTCAAACATCTATTGACCATTTCGATGAAACCTTGCAATAGCTGTGAGGCACAGTAGAGAGATATTGTAAACAGATTGGCTTGTTCAGGTCCTACTGATGCTGTGGAGAGCCCGAAACCATGGTTTCACACGGGTGTTTGTTGCTCTAATAATAATGAAAAAAAAGAAACAGGAAAAAGAGCACTATAAGGTGAACATACATGCACTTACACACGTAAACATTCACACAAAAGAAGGCATTTAACATTATAACTGTTGCAATAATTTGCTTAATCTAAATATGATTGTAGAATTTTCTCTTTTTACATCTACAAATTAGTAGATACATTGGGGTCACCGCAAAATGGGAACAAGCGCCTAAAACCGATGTCTGTGTCAGTGTTGTCATTATATTGATGGTTCATTTCACTTTTCCCCCTGCTTTTCATCTTGATGTCTGCAAAGTCACCACATGAGGAGGATGAAGAAAGCCCATTATTCGTCTTGCCCTGCTCATGCATTTTGACACACAGCAATTACACCCTCATTTACAACTAGAAGAAATTTAGTATTGTTAATCCTGACTTCCATGCTTGTGGACTGTGGGAGTACACTGGAGGAACTCTACTCACAAATCGAGGAAACAATATCAACAAGTCTGTGCCACTGTGCCATCCTCGCACATACCAGTCAGACATAATGCTACATAATGCGGGCGGTTGAGCTTAATCCTGTAGGAACACCACTGCATACTGTACCTGGATAATGAGGTGGGGGAGCACAGAGCAGCACTGCCCCCTGTCCCTCTTTCACGTACACGGACTCCCTTTCCTCCAATGAGAAAAAATCAAGGTCTGAGACAGACAGAGACAAAAAATGAACTGTGAGACTATTTTTCATATTTAAGCATATTCTACAACCAACTGATATATCAACCTACACTAAAGGCTTATATAAACCAAATTATATCAGATACAAGAACTACTTTTTGCACTGTAATATTTCATAGAAAAGTATATTAGCCACAATGGAGTCATAAAATTAGACCACAATACACACACCACTTATGATTTATCCCATCTGCTGTTTCAATTTCAGAGTTCTCAATTTGCATGAAAGTCAAAGCCAAGACAACACTGGGGTTATTCACATGAGGGCCACTCACATCCAAACTGCATAGAGGCCTCTCGACTGATGACCGTGCCGTAGTGGTTGGTGGCCACACACGTGTACTTTCCTTCATGTAGGTTTTTAATGGGGTTGCTGATGACCAAGTTGCCTCCCATTAAAGAGCAGTGGCTGTCTGTGTTGAAGTCAATGTCCATGCTGTTCAGCCTCCACCTGCAAGGAAAACCGTACAGGTCACAATGAAACTGAGGTGTGAAAGGAGCATGCTCAGTCATTAAGTCTCAGCACTCGAGTCCGAGTCAAGATGGCCAATTCACAAGTCAAGTCACACACCCCACAAATAATTGTTGTATTTTTGACTTTCTAAAAAATGAAAACATGCATTAATATGACTTAATATTAGAGTGTAATTTCACATGAAATAGGATGTAGGCTATTTTCACCAAAGGGTAAACTTGTCTGCTTGTGCAAATTAATTGGCTGATGGCTGTTGGCCAATTTCAAGTCTTTTTTCATTATGTCAAATCCAGTCAGCAAACTAGTGACTCGAGTCCAAGTCAAGTCTAAGCCATGAAACTTGAAGTCACACCCCTGCTGAATAGTTACAGTGGGTCATAATAATTGGTTTGTGTGATGGTATAATCAGGACAGTTTTGTCAGGTAAGCAGTTAACATTACAGAGACATAGACTGTTCAGTATTATTATTTTATTCATTTATTTACTTTAATGCAGTTTTGTCCTTGTGACATGGCTTACATGGTGCTGCTGCCTTGTGACAGCTGGGTGCAGCTATGTCCAATTGTCAGGGCTGCATCTCATTGTGAATTAAGTGATGTGCTCCTTGCAGAGAAGCTGGAATGACTTTTTTCCTTTTTCTACCTGAGGCACACAGACAGTCTGAGGGACTGAGAGAGCTGGAGAGAGCTTTGGTTAAGTGTTTTGTGGCCTAAGGTTTCTGATTTGTTGCACTTTTGCTCTGTGATGATTTACTTTGAAGTTTAATAAAGTCTGTTGTGCTTCATTCCCACTGTGTTTCTGTGGCTCCAGTCAGCAATGAGCCCATCACAGTCCTGCGGATGTTGTAAACACCAACTTTTGGTCCTCCAAGGTAAAACAAAAGGTTACTACAATTCGGGCTCCAAATTGTAGTTGCTCTCTCGTATAATAAAAATGTAGACATATTTATCAAAATGTATAAATTGAGGGCTGTTCTATAATAAGAGTCAAACCAATTTACTCCCGTCTGACATCTAATTCTGGCTGAAACTGCCTTGGCCAATGCATAGCATTTGAATATACTTTACATCTAAATTGAAATGGATTGAGTAAAATGTCTCAAGTTCTCAGTATTAAAATGAGATGGTGACATTAAGGCAGTGATGTTTGTACTGTGGCTGTGGTGCCAACATCTCATTTGTTATTAGTTTTTTCCTGAAATTCACATTTTGGCGTTAAATTATTGTTATTATGGGGGAAACAAATTCTTGTCCACCTACTTTGACAACAAAATGATGGAAGATTGGTGGAAAATGCAATAGATTGATACAGTAGAATAGATAGATGCATTTAGCAAACAGATCTTAAATCAGTGTGAGCCCAGCCTGAGAGAAGACGAGTGTTGGGAGGAATGCAGATTGCACAGGGGGTAGTAATGACGCTGGGGTTATGGGGAACATATGTTACTTGTATGTGGCAGGTGGATTGGCTCTGGCCTGGCAGTTCATGGTGATTTTGGCCTCAGGCGATTCCTCAGGGTAGATGGTGTCGAACGGCTGCTCCTCAAACACTGGTCCATAACCTGTGGCATCGTCTGTCGACAACAAATGACAACAAGAGCACAGCGGGTCAGATTTACAAACAGAAAGTATCAGAGTTACAGCTTGGCCACTGTTTCATCAAAAACATGACAGCTGGGTTCAGATGTAATTTGACAGGTAATACACACTCACCTCTAATTGTTCATTGTTTTCAGATAAATACTGAGTGCAACTGAAATCAAACTAATCCATGAATCCACACAAACTCTTTCAGGGATTGATATAATAAGCTCCTGCTTCGTCCCAAATCACGTCACACATGACAGAGATGTGCTCATTCAGATGCCAAACCTCACTAATACAATCGTCTTTTTCCAGTGGATATAATATTATCCCATGCTAAATCCTGAAATTGGATGCGCTAACTTTACTTTGCATAATCCAAACCGCTTTTACACATTCATTAAGTATGTCATTCTCAATGCCGTCCTGCGGTTGCATAGGCAAATCTAGAGAGGAGTCCCTCCTTGATGAAAACGTGCTACTTCGTTCAGTCTGCCCTTTCACTCTATCAAGACACACATACAATTAGCTGCAATTACTCATTGAAACAGACAGACATCACAAGCAGCAGCAGGAATAAGACACACACACAAAGCCAGGCGATGAATAGGCACTGAGACGAAATGTTCCCAAATGCTGAGTATTCTTTCAGATCAAGTGTGTGTAGGTGACTGCAGGAATACAAATGTAAAGTGTGCCTGTGTGTGTGTGTGTGTGTGTGTGTGTGTGTGTGTGTGTGTGTGTGTCCTCCTGAGTCTCTGAGTTCTAAGGGAGCACAGCTGACACATGAATGGGGGGAAGCTTGCTCTTTCAGACATTAATATCCGCCTTCTATCCAGTCCTTCTAACCAGTCGTGCATTGGCACTTAGGATTCACTCACTCTGAAAATGTCAAATTGACAGACAGTCCGTAACCTTTCGAAAACACAACAAAAGAGGCTGATATCAATGTTCTGCCCCTGAAATTGCATTCTCTCTCCTATGTACTACCACTGAAACAGCATGATATATATAAGAACAAATTTAAAATAAATAAAACGTGCATATTCCTGCAGTCAAATGTGTGCGCTTGACATTGCTCTATTTAATATCTGACCACAAAGTACATATAGTCAAATACTCTACTTAGGTATGACACTTTCTACATTGGAATATATATTGAAATATTGCACCTTTTCCTCATTAGATTAATGTGGTCACTGTGATTAATAGTTACTTTGCTGATTAGGGCTTTAAATTCCTCATCAGAGCAAATACAATCTTGCTGCAAAAACCTGTTTCAGCACAATGGCATAGAGTTTTAGAAAGGAAAATAGGTCAGAGAATTTAATCTAGAATGTTTATGTCATTCCACTGATTTGAAATCATAAAAAATCCCCAAAATTGGAGATGCAATCCTCAGACCGGGTGAAAAACCTTTCATCTCCACTTTTGGGTAAAACACGTCTTATTTCTAACTAGATGATGCACGAACATGTAACAGATACATGTTCCTGAATTTCCCTCGGGATTAATAAAGTATCTATCTATCTATCTATCTATCTATCTATCTATCTATCTATCTATCTATCTATCTATCTATCTAGTGAATTCTCACAGGGACCATTCTTCGCAAAGCATTCTTTTACTTTGGTTACTTGATACCTTTTACTGCTAATACTTGTCTCATTTTACCCAAGAAATTCCTATAGTAATACAAGATTTTTACTTTATGGTATTAGTACTTTTACTTAAAGGGTTACATAAGAATTTGGTTACTTCAACCAGCATTCTTTTTGCATGGCTGACTCTGCTGCCAACAAGTCAAATGTTAATAGTTGAGTACTTGTAGTGGTACCAAGTACGGAGAGAGACTAGCTAAATTGACTAAATACTAGCTGTATTTAGTCAATTCTCACACCAAGATGGCCAACCAGAAGACTTGAGATTGAGACATTGAGAGACAAGATCCACGCCCACTCACACACTCCAGCAGTCAACTATGTGTCAGTGCTTCACACTGATTCAAATCCCAAGGCCTTTCAACTACTGCTGCCTGGGAGCTGTAATGGAGACATTGTGTTCTGGCACCAAGGGAGACTGAATAGTGACACTGTCCTATTGTTGGCGAATGCTTAAAATGTTAATGTAAAATATAAACACAGGATAGGCAGGAGGAATGGAGTGAGTGAGTGAGTGTGAGAGAGAGAGAGAGAGAGAGCGCGCTGTGCTGGTCCTTTCCCTGCAATGTGGGATGTGACAGATGGTGGAGGAGAGTGTTGAAGCAGGCCACATAAGGCTCACTGCCTGCAGACACACAGGCCTCTTACATTCTCTCTGTCTCACTTTCTCTGCCTGTCTCTAACTCATCCCTCTCTCTGGCCTGTCTCTGTCCTTTCTGTCTGTCTAACTGCTGTCTACATGCTGGTGTCACGCTTTGCTTCTCCTTCTTTGCCTTGCCTTGATTCACTCTACTTTCACTGGTCTTTTAACTCCAGTTTATCTCTGTCACTGCCATCATTACTCTTTCTCTACATTTCTGTCTCTTAAATCAGAGGTGGGACCATTGTATTTTTTGTCCCAAGTCAAAACAGGCAAGTCATAAGTCCTACACTTTGCAAGTTCTAAACAAGGTATAATGCACATTCTACCTAACTTAATGCCAGGATAAATATTTGTATCAATTTACATAAATTGTGGTTACATTTGTATAATTTTTACTTCCCAGTTATGGTCTGTCTATAATGCGCAATTGTGATTGGTCAATCTCAGCATTCTATGGTCAGTTGTTTTCTTAATAAAGACTGCTGAACTTTATAACAGACCGGTCATCTGTTTGCTGCTGTTTCACATAGCCTGGCTTCTTTGTATCACCACGCCAAGATGCGTTGCCACCATTGCTAGCTAGCTACAAACTAGCATTGCTATTACAAACTGGCACAGTTGCTACAACTAGCTTTGCCTTCTTGTTGTTATGTGACAAGAAGGCACTTCAGGTTTTCAAACTCAAAACCACCAAGATGTCATCATCAACATGCGAAAGACGTCCCATTCGCAACCTTGCATTTCACAATTAACAGAAATATACAATGTAGGTTTAACTCTAAATAAGCTGCTACTATGTAGCTAACAACTAGGTTTAACTTTGCTGCCTTTGCTTTCATAGCAACGCTAGCACAGAGCAACAATAGCAAGGGGACTATTTTTCTTGGTGGACGCTTGTAATTAGAAATAAATTCATTTAAAATGAGCAGGATAATGTATTGTCAGACAATTTTACTAACTTTTATAAAACAAGAAAAACACAACCACACAAAAGTGACAAAAATATATCACATCATTCAAGAATAGACACAAAAACCCATCGTACCACTGTCAATGTAAATAATAATAGGTCCAAATATACTATTTATACAATTGTATTATGTAATTGTATATGTTTAATCTTTGGTTTGAGGAGTGTATCAAATCCAAGTCCAAGTGAAGTCACAGTGGTGTCAAAGTTGAATTCAATCTTTTCTGATAATATCGAGTCGAGTCACAAGTCAACAAATCTGGGAACTGAGTCCAAGTTAAGTCTAAGCCATGTGACTTGAGTCCACAGCCCTTCTCCAACCCTCTCACTCTCCAATGCCCAGTGTGTCCTTCCATAATAATGTCCAGCTTCATGCCAAACGAGCATGATGTGTTTTCAGTAAAACACAGAGCATCTACCTCTCTCTCCTACTGTATTTCAATTTCTCAATCTGCACCTCTGTTTAAATCTCTTTCCTAATCTCTTCATCTCTCTGGTTTCCCGGCATCAATCCATCTCTGCTTTGTCTTTAGCAAACTGTGGATGCACTGAGTAGCCCTGTTTATCTCAGGTAAATGTTCACTGGACAGACAACCTTGTCACCCTCTCACACTCATCTGTACATCTGTACACCAACATAATCAGGCCATGTGTCTCCTTTGTACAGTAACTAAGAGGCAGCAATGTTTATACTGTAATTTGAATTTGAAGCACTACTTTAGGAGCCTGCTGTCTTCTTTAGCATCAGTTTCTGATAAGACATCAATTATTCATCAAGGTATCAGGTATAATTTTGGACACATGAGAAGACTTGATACTCCCTAATACAAGTAAACATACAACAGTTGCAGTCTGTTCTATTTGTTACTCTGTTTTTGCTTCATATCTAGTGATTAAATGTGTATATTTGCTTACCAATTTGCTCATGTAAATATGGGCAAATTGGGACAGAGAAACATACTGTATTTGTCCCAGGGGCACCAAAGGCATGTAGCAGTAATTACCCACAATCCGTCCTTTCACAGCGGGGTGACTTTTAATTTTTACAAGTTTAATAAATTAAATTCAATCATTTCTGCTTCTATTAAAACCTAACTAATACTTTGCTAAGACACTTTGCTAAGGCTTTGTATGACTATGATCGTGTCAGTGTCAGTGTCAGTCAGTGATTTCTTAGTCTGGTGCCAGCTTTGTCATCTCAACTGATGTCACAATGAATTATTCTGCAAAATGGTGCAGCAGGGGTGACCTGTTCGAACAGGATACTGAATCTTACAAGCTCAATCTGAATCCAAATTTTGCCACAAGCCATAACACAAATGCATCTGAGAGACAACATAACCCTGTTAGCCTATAATGGTAATAGGCTGTGTTAGTGTGAGGCTTTTATTAATGCTGAACTGCGATAACTTTATCAGTCTGATGTAAATTGACATTGCTGTGGGCTGAATGATAAACACATTCCTGGTTGGAAATTCTGCAGTGTATCCCTATTGGAAAGCAGCCTTACGCGGTGTTCTGACCTTTGAGGAGTGTAGTATTGACTATGACTATGTTTTACACCAAATTTCAATGTTTCTATATTTCTACACTTTGTGATGCATTGGGCCAGTGTCTAAAGCACCAAATACATCTAGCATGGACCTATACATTATATCTTAGGCAGTTTTATTTCTGTAATGAATATTAAAAGATCAACATGCCCAGGAGTTCAGATATTGATATCCATACAAGTACACATACTGTAAAAATCGCACATAGTCAATGGCGCATAGAGAAGAAACCAACAGAGAGAAAGAGTGAGATAGAAAGAAAGAGTGAGAGAGTTCCATAAACAACTCGCGCTGCATGCAGCATCAAAACTCGTTCCCAAGCAACACATCAGCAAGCCGTCCTTTTTCCAATTTACCCCTCGCTGACAGTCTGCAACTCTGCATCCACTTTATTTTTCTCCCAGAGAACAACACACATACTGCACATAGTACACACTGCTCTACATACTAGAAAAAGATCCACAAACTCAGAATGAACCATAACCTTGTTTCGAACAGTTTGTAGAAATGAAGATCCACTTTTGGGTGTGGAGAGTGCCACCTCGTCCTCTTCTTTACTTCTGTTTTATATTTAAGATCCCATCTTTCCTCTTTTTTTCTGGAACAACTATTGTCCTAACTGGGTTTACACTGAATCATGTAATCTAAACACACATAGTTGAATGAAATTTTTGACCACTCGAGTTTCCACATGACAGAAAATGATGACTCATGAAAGCAAGACTCCAGCTTCAAGAATGATTGTCATCTTCATCTTCTTCATTAGACCTTTGTATGCATCCTCTAAATGTTTGTTCCATCCAATGTCTTCCACAAAGAAATGAATAACACGGTCATTTATTATATCCTGTGTCGTCTCTTCTATTTCATTTGATCCCACGAGACACAGTAGCTTTAATATAATTTGTCGCTCTAATGACCGAGAATCATATGCATGGTACAGTACAATATCTTGGATTCTAACCATCTACATTCGGCTTAATGTATTTCTGAAACTAGGAGAAGTCCAGAAATAGCAACACTGGGATTGAATCATGACCTCCAGATAGATTTTCATTAGGCCTGTACTACTGTAGACAATGAGATGGGGAGTCGTCTGTCACTGCCAGTCCCTGAACTAATCCTGACAAGCACATACTACTGTGGTTTTACCACCTCGGGGGCTATAGTGGGCAGAGCTGCAATTTCAGACCCCTTAGATTTGACACACTTCTATTTCTTGTGTAATTCTGTCTTTAGATTCCATGAAATGAGCTGAAGAGAGTACAACAGCGGGAACAATGTGTTTAAATTAAGGAGGAGGTAGAGAAAGAGCTTGCATACATTGCTAATTCATTTTTGACCAAAGATTTGCTGCATTGATCACTGTTCAATAGCAGTAGCAGGTGTTTATTTCCCTTGGAGAACCTTCGTCTACACCTCGCCAGTACAAAGGAATGCTGTGTTAGTGTTGCTCATTTTGGTGTCAGTAACTGTGGTCAACACGTAACATTAAGGTCGTACTTACAGTATATTGCGAGGGGGGGGGAATCAAGCACTTAGTTATGGTTTTCTCTATATCATTCTGTATGACATTAGAGCCAGGGTGTAAAATAACAAAGAATAAATACTTTATTAGTGTACTTAAGTATGTTGGGGGAGTATCTGCACTTTACTTGAGTATTTGTATTTTTTGTAAATTATAACGTTTCTACAACATATCCAAAATAAAACATATATTTTACTCATATATACACTGTATGTATATATACAGTATATTTTTTTCTTTTTTCTTATTTATCTCTTACACAAATGAAAATATATGGAAATACTCACATTCACAAACTCACCATTTAACCTGAGGAGTTAATTACATAAAGCGCACAGTGACAGAATGAGTTATTTTAATTTGTTGATTCTTTTTTCATGTTTATTTTCAATACTCAAGTACATTTGAAGCATTCATTATCAAATGAAAGCATTTGATACTTCACATATTGAATGATTTTACTCTATGGACCGAATTTCACTTTTAAAAGAGATGTTTTTTTAGGTACTCAGTCCACTGGAAGTAATAATTGTGTAATCTGGGAAGACACGTGCCTGTCCACGGAAACACTCTGACTATACTTCTTTCTGTACACATATAGACAAAGAGACAATAAATATAGACAAGTGTATTTATGATTACTCCACACCATAAGCAGTTTGTATAGATAGATTAAAGACTGAAACCAGAAATTGTGTGACAGTAAAGCTCCCTGTTCTAGATAGCCAGAGGCCATTACCTGACTTTTCATGAAAAATTAACCCCTGTGGCTACGTCTAAATTATGAATAAAGCAGCTAACCCATCATTAAAGTTGAATGAGTGGTCAGCCTCTATGGAAATCAAAAATGGATTCTAAAACAATTCTGTGCAGCAAAAGCTGTTCAAATTTTTCAAAGTACATATATTATGAAACTAAATTTCTGTGAAACTCTCACTTCAAATGAAGGCAGTGGGTGACTTTACATTAGCGTTGTGAAGACTATTATTATTATAATCAAAATAAGATTGGGCTGGATATTGTCAACAACACAATAACATGCGTCCAATATAGTGTAGTATTATAATCATATTATAGGTCTCACCTGCATAGAAGTCAAGCAAATCCCCCGACACTGATGTATCTGTAACAGTCAAGAGAGGAAATCATGTGAACATACTGAACCATTTATGTGGCATAATTGTAGGTGAATTTCTCATACATATCATAAAATATAACAGAAAAAGAGATCAAAATCTATCCCATCCCTGAAGAGGGGTGCAAGTCTTTGATATGATCCCTGCTTACTTCACAGACAATGATGAATAGCTGGGTTCTGACAGGCTGCCTTGAGCTGAAGGCCAAGTTAGTGGAATCCACTGGATTTAATACCTTTAACAATAAAATACTCAGATATAAACTAGTGAGTGACCTTGGGTGTGTATGGGTTTGATCAGTTAAGTATATTATAGTAAAGGTATTAATGCAGGTCTACCAAAAATGCCTAACATTTGTATTGCTATCATAGCAGTAACATCACGTTAATTCTTCATCTGCAGCTTTGTGTTTTCGTTGTGATATTCTGAGCTTTGGATGTAGCCACGGTACAAATGCTTTCCTACATATAAAAGTCTGTTTAGGGAGAATTCCCCATCCCTGCATCCGTTTCTGTTTCATCTGAAATCAAATCTGAAATAAGAGAGACTAGCAAAAGATATGGGAACAAAGAAGTGTTGATCTCTTTTTTAGAGAGGTCATGAGCAGGTCTGTCCTCTTTGCTTTGCTTCCTTCACAGCTGGTTGCTCTGCAGGATGATAAAAAAAGAAAGAAATGGAGACCTGCAAACTGCCAACTGAGCCCTCTATGGCACATGGTTGCCCATCCTCGACCTGTAAGCGTTTGTGCTTTTACTATATTTAGGTCTCTTTTTACAGCTAGTGTATATCTGAATTTCATCTGATTCAGCTGGTTTACATTTACACCTGACATTAAAATACATTCTCATCATTCACCTGTATTTTTTACATGTTGTGTGGTGCAAAAAGGGAATTGGAGAAACACTGCATTTACAGTTTATTATGACCAAATTAATTGCTGACTACTGGATTCTTGGGTGATGGGGTTTAAAACACATTCTGACCTTTGTATTATAAGTTTCTATCTGACCCCAGGACCGTTTTGAGATACAGGTTTTGCCACTCTGGCTAGCTGACCTCTTAAATAGACTGACTTTTTTGAAATAATAAACCCATAATTTGGAAAAATACAAAAATAACCCCACAAGATCATAAAGCATCCTTGAATGACTAAGTTTATGTGCTTTATGAGCTCAATTTCAACCAAAATGCCGGATATAATCTTATAATACTGAGGTCATGACATGTAAGAAAGGAAACAGTCAAGTTCGATTTCTGGATGCTGATCACTAGAGACATAATGTATTTTGATGATCTAATTTATTTGTTTCATGTATGTTATGATAGTTCATATGCCCAAATTTGATGACTGACTGGTTTTAGATGTACGAAAGGCATACGGTATCAGCACTTAAAAGCTGGGAAGTTACTGCACCAGCCACTTTTACAGGAGCGAGGCTTTTATCCAAAATTGGAGGTGTATGCCATCTCGAAACATCTCTTTACAAATCTGAATTCATTCACAAACATTCCCTTTCAAGTGAGTGTGAATGGCATATTGCTGACCTGCAGGGGAGAGTGAGAGTAGCAGGAGCAGGAGATGGAGGAGCAGCGTGAGGTGCGGCATGATGTCGTGAACCACCTGGAGGGGTGTCAGCTAGAAGCTCAGCTGATGGAACATTAGCAGCACTGCCTGGGTTTCCTAACCGAGAGAGAGACAAAACAAAATAGATATCTGTTAAAAATATGATGAAACATTCACCATCCTTCAGGTTTGAATGTTAACTACGTCACAATATATGGACAAGCATTTTTTGTGTGTGTGGGCATTTTTTGGCTCAAACTACTGATTGCGGAATGCGAGTTGCGGCAGAACAGAACAGGATCAAAAAGTCAGGACGTATCAATGTCCTGACTTTTCATTTCTCTTTTAAATTCGCCAAATGTATATTCATAGGAAATTTCAAAGTCACACCAAATGTAACAATATCACCAAAATAGAGCTTAACTATGGTACTACCAAGCATCATTTTTAGGATGTGCATCCAACTAGAGGTCTTCACAGGTCCACTTTGTTCCTTGGGTCTGTTTGGGTCTGTTTGGTGGGGTCTGATTGTCTATTGAGCTATCAAAGTTACGTACAACAACAATAAATAAATAAAAGCTTAACTTATCTTGTGGACTCCCAAATAGGACTGTGTTACACTATAATGATGGTAACACCTTGTGAAATCCATTTTCTTTGAGTAATATTGTTCCTTAGATCTCCCTGGATGTGTATCTCCACAACATTCTCTCAGCCACTTCACGCTATGGGGCAACATTGCGCGAGCTGTGAACTGATGTGAGAAGTTTCTATAGGATAGCAATCAATTGTTTCAGGGGAAAATGTCATATGACTATAACACTTTCTGAGGTAACAATGAACATATTTGTATCTAAGTAAACGTATGAACTTCATGTAGAGTAGCTTTTACAGGCTTTTCCTCATGTTCTGAGTAATCACAAAATCAGGTTGATCATATAATACTGTTTTTCTTTGTTGTGAGTGTCTATACTTTGAAATATAAAAGTTTCAACACCCTGACAGAAAGTACAAGAGTAGAAGAGGTGAGATCAGTCTTCAGGCAGCCATTGACAGAATTTTTAAACTTTGTAATTAATAATGATAAAAAATTCTTCAAGCTGGTGTTCTGCTCTCTGAAGGGCAGAGCCTACCAAGTCTTTAAAGGGCGCGCACTTGGGAGTGCAGAGTCCCTGAAATGAGACGCAGCCATCGTGTCATGGCACATGCCAAGCTTCATAAGATCATCTCTGCATACATGTGGAACACAAGTAGACAGTGACAGAGCATCTTCACCATATCTCTGCTTCATTGTCAGCCTCCGAGGCACAAGCGCTGCCAAAGGTTTACGCTTGATGACTGACATTTGGAAAGTTGTCAGAAGCAACCTTGAGCTTTAGCTGTGCTAAGCAGGCGTCTCTCTGATCACACAATGCCACCAACACCAGCACAGCACAGCTCTGAGCCTCATGCAGAGGAACATCATGTGAAAAGCAACAGCTGTCTGAGTGATGAAACACTGAGAGCACCATCAGAGACAATACAGGGGTGAGTGTTTGTCACCAGGGACAGAGACAGACACAGGCACACAACAGGTAATGCTGCCTGTTCACATGGTTGGCCTCCATACTAATCTTAATGGCTGTCATCATGCTGGTGAAACTGAAATTTTGGGGTCACGAACTAAATTGTCCAACAAACCAAATCAGTGAATCACAACATATCCCTCCGCGTTGTGTCCTATTGCACATGGTCTCGCTCACATACATTTGTCATCACGGTCAATATTTGGGTCATATACCATGCAAAACTACACCAGCACAACGCAGAATTTGAATGCACTTCAAGACGTCTCGAAAACCACATATTGCGTCATGTGATGCTGCCTTCAGGAGAACGGAGCGCACACTGAGCGCATGCAATAACATGCTAGCCTTCAACGTGCAAAAATATCCAAAAATATTCAGCATTTTCACAGCATTTGTTGGTTCAGAACAAGCTCAGATCGTGTTCAAACCATACACAAACCGCTCCACAGTTGGTCTGCGACCAGACTGAGGGCATTTGTCATGTTCACAACAAGTCTCATTCAGCTGGACCAAACCCACATAGGTGTGAAAATGCAGCATCAAAATTTGGTCTTTTTAAAGTGCTAAAAAGAAAATGACGTAGTTAAGTCTCAGCACTACCTTTGAGCAAACATTAACAAACCATACATCCAAATATAACACCTTCATATTGCAGCACTGAGTATAAATCAACACCAGCAGACATGCCCATTCACACCCAGCTTGTGCAGGTCCACTGTGTGTCGATTAGAATGTAATTGAACATGAGGGAGACACTATTGATTTTCCTGCACTCTGCCTGAGATATCAGCTGGCGGAGACTCAAATAGGTGTGACAGAAAGATTGAGATCTCAGCACTCGCTAAATAAATGGAGTCCTATTACAGAAAATGGATTATGACACGAGAGAAACCGTGGAATATTCCAGCCTTTCATGACTCACGCACACATAGCAACAAAGACACACTCGTGGACACACTTGTTACTCGCAGATACAACACAAATGAAGACAAATGGGCAGAAACATCTACAACACGGTGCTTCAAACACTTACTCGGCTACATCACGCGCTTCACGTTTGGGCATAATTTCCAAATTTTACAGCTGCAGAAGGGATTTTCATCTTCATGCTGCACTGTATCCTAGCAACACTTCACAAAAAGAGCAGTTTGTGTGCTGCAGGGGGCCTTTTGTGACCCACAATAAGACTATGCAAACACGTACTTTAAGCTGGAACAACAAAGACATGGGCTCAAGACATCTATTAAAGACATTTTTCTATTGCAGTATGGCAAAGCACTACAAAAATGACATTAACGGAAACCTTCTCACACAAACACACAGACTATCTACATGTAAACAACCATGTTGGTACTGTAGGCATAATTTCTGTGAGTCATAAATCATGATCATAACAGATGCACTTAGGAGATTAGGGGATATGACAAGGAGGCTCATTATAGGATCGCAGTTCATAATGAAAGAAATAATCCCATCTATCCCATTAAGAACTGTCAATGAAATGATATAGTGTACAAAGAAAACAGTAGACATGCGTTACACACAGAGAGAAGGCTCTTATAATCAACATTAATGGGGCCTCACTTCTCCGATCCCAGCAGCCTGAATGCATGTGATGAGGGAGTTCCAGTCATCATGGTAAATCACAAGGCACAGACATCACACACACACACACACACACACACACACACCCAACAAGGCCATTTCGCTTCCTCCATAAATCACAACCTGGACATTGTTAAAGCTTTTACTGCCCGCAGTCAGATTTTACAGGTTGGACTTGACACGATTTTTTTCAGCAGCTTTGCTTTGCTTTCGTAGTGATGCTCTTTGTAGATACTTTGTAGTTGACTATCCACTTTGCTGCTGTACACTGCAAATTTCCCCATCGTGGGACAAATAAAGGATTATCTTATCTTATCTTACCTTTGTTCCTTTGCTCTCTTGGAATTTCTATCAGATTTATTCCCAGCGGAATTCTCAACCTCAGTTCGGTGAAATCAAAAGTCATTCCGCTCCAATATCTAGCAAGAGCTTTCCCTTTCTCTGATTGGCTTGGTATGGGTTGCATAAACAAATGGGGGAGCCCTTCCATATAAGCTGGGTCTGATCAAATGTGGGCGAGGAATGGAAAGAGAAGAGGGAAGGATGGAGGAAAAGGATGTAGGAGGGGGTTAGAGTGGTAGACTTCAAAAACAAGAATGCAGAGATCTTGATCAAACCCATCCCACATATACACACACACACACACACACCAATCACCACCAACACATACTTTAATCACACTGACACCACCAACACCACCACCACACTCGCTCATTAACCACAGATTTACATTTTTAACCCTGCAAGGGAGAGGCAAGATGGGGTCGACACTGGATTTGTCTTAATCAGTCGGGCAAGGGAAATGAGCGCTGGATATGAGCGTCAGCTCCTCCAGCATCCCAATCAGCTCTGGATTCCATCATTATTCTATAAGTAAGCAGACAATTCTAGCACACAGCAGTGATTTGCCCTTGTGAAATGTTTCAGATGCGAATATGTTTAACAGAACACTAAGGCTGGGAAATGGGTTGACATTTTCTTTATTGTCTGTCATTTTAATTGTATCATGGGATTTCTTAAGTATCGTGAATCACGATGGACTATTTTGTTGTCTAGTTTAGTGAAAATGTTCTTGTTTGTCTTTCCTTCATCGTCACATGTCAATATAGGGGGAAGGTCAGCTCACCTAGCTCTCATCAACAGTGCACTGTAGTCTGTATTGAGGCTTGAGAGGTAGAGGCAAATATTAAGTCACTAGTCATCCTAAAATCACACATACTGTGTGCAAAGAAAACTTAGAGTTATCATGAAATGCATAGACAGGATGAGGAAAATTGATCCAGATTGAATGAGGATGTAGCATTCGACCTCTGACCTCATTAGTGAGAGACAACAGTGACTAAAGGCTTCGGCATACAACCACATCAGGGCATCAGTCAAGCACATTGTCCTCAAAATCTCAACTTAACAGCGAGACAACATAAAGTCGTGAGCATATGCTCAAAAAGGCAAACAAAAGGTCCTGCAATTGAGGAGGAGGCCGAGACAAACCCATAATATGTGCATGTACATTTTTTACCTGTGTAAATTCTGACTTAAATAGCTCCACTTTAGAGGAAAAAGGTAAATGTGGTTTATATCTGAGCATTACTGTATATATATTTGATGCAGTAGCAGCTGTTGTGTTAAAGCAGGATTGTATGCATTTTTAAAATTATATATAATTATATATATAAATATGTATATATATAAAGAGATAGAAACATATAAAAAAAGAGCTACAAATATATAAAGAACTACAAACATATATATATATATAGAAAAATGATAGCACCCATGAACATCTCTGAGCTGATCACCTCTACTGTATGGCTGACACACCTGTGTGTGTGTGTGTGTGTGTATGGGAATACATTGACATGCTGTGCAACCAAGATGTGTTGTAAAAACCTAGGTTATAGCAAGTCACGTGTTGTGCTGTGTTGTGGAAGTTTGCTGAGACCTTTATTCTTGTTTTAGCGGCATTACAACTCAGTCTCGTTTTAGCTTTATTTATCTAGATTATGCAGAGAACTGCTGCCATTTTTCTGTTTGACATTCATTAAATTACATGCACGCCTCACCACCAAGCACTTCAACTGATCAGGTCCATGGAAGCGGTTGGTAGCAGAGTGTTTTGATCATTCAGTTTTCCCACCCAGTTCTACCTTCTCTGGTTTTATGATATGATATTTCTATAAATAACTCTGCCCAGGAAAGTTATGTAGTGTAGTTTGACATGATGTTCTCGAAAAATAGAAAACCAGACAAAGCTGTTCGCAAGCTGTGACAATACATTTACATACAAGAGCAATGCACTGCTATATCCTTATGCCAAATCACTCTTTCTTAAAGACAAATCAGTGATGATACATAATATAGACTATCTTGTGAAATATTTATAACAAAATTATTGATTTTGAATGTGAACCGAATCTGAGTGCTCCTGTATGTCTCATCTGCCTTTGCTGTGAAAGATGCACTCGTCTCCTTCTTACAGCCTTCCATATCTGAGCATAAAATAAGACGGGGCTTGGCTACGGACAAACATGGGCTTATATCTCCCAGTAGACTTAGCGAATGATTCAATTAAAGCGAGGATACAGTCTCCAAGCCTATTACACAGCATATAAAACAACAACCCTCCAACATGCAACACTTGCAGACAAAGATGGTGATGCATGCTTTGCTGAGGCCCCCTGTTGCTGAGCAGGAACTGATTCACCACAACAAAATTGCTCTTGTGCTTATTGTTTAGTCTGTGACAGCGTGTTTGCAGATTCGGAGTTTATGTTTTCCTTTTATGTTAAAAATGTAGCTCAGTAAATAATAGAACAAGCGGAAATATGACAAAACGTATTCTCAAGGGGAAACGTGTCTCATAAATAATTTAGTTTTTTCATAGTATGGGCACATTAAAACTAAACTAAACTAATACTGCCCTTTTAAAAATAACAAGGGGCTTATATCTCTATATAGGCCTATATGAGTTATCTTTCAAAACAGGAATTTCTGAGGTTTTTTAATAGTTTTGTCATTTTTGGAATGAAAATGGAATTATATACCATTTCTATTGGAGTACCAATCAATGAGACAATTCTGAGGGATTCAGAATACCTTATAATAAAATGCAAACAAATGCAAAGGCCCTGCAACAATTACAACCACTGATTTGACACATCAATTTCAGTCATTTGTCTTTGGGGACACTATTCAGCATCTGAACCGGGTGTAAAAAGGCTTTGGGAAATAAGGGGGAGATGTGGAAAGTCAAGAGACTAACCCTTGCCAGAGCTGTTCCATTAACATAATGAAAGCACAACAAATGTAAATTCATGTTTTAATGACAGATGGAAATCAATCAGATTTATTATATTATTTATAACCTCCTTGCATTGATGGGGTGAAATCAAGCCCTCCCACCATGTACATTACAAAAAGCACATCCTAATGTTATAAATATTTACAACTTTACAACCTTCTCCTTAAAATATGTCAGAAAGGTAAACAGTGACCGTCATGCACAACTCAAAATACACACATACAACTTCCCTGCACGGACCTGCAGCCACCTACTTTTGTTCAAAATATACCTTTACTGGTCTTCATGTAATTATTGCTTCTTAATGACCAAAGGTAAGTGGCAAATACAAGATCAATTTTACATGGGCACCCAAGCTGAACTGTGGCAGCTAGGGCTTGTAGTACATGGTGCGTGCCACCCAGCTCCATGGCATTGTAAATCCACCTGTATTTTGTAAGTGAAAGGGCCTTAACCCCTCACCGTAAACTCTCCAAAACTCTGTCTTACCATGAGGATTTTGTGTACCCACTCTCTTCTTTTGCGCTGCTTCTCGCCTTCTTATCAAAAAATCTACCAGTCCAAATCGTTTTTCAGGTAACTTCTATTTTGCCCACTTGGCTAGTGTGGCACACACGTCGTCGCCCCGCCTCCTGATGCGTTCTACCCCATGGCGAGTGCAGCAGACACTGCATCCTATGTGAAAAGTTATTTTTCGTTTTACAGTCCTCCACACTATCACGAAGTTACCCTTGTAACTTAATAAGAGTGAGTTTCCATGACTTTTGACATCTCCCTCTACAGTCTCAAAAGCCCGTATATGGTTGTTTTCACATGCTGAACAGTGCAACCCATGACCAATAACTTGATTTCATTATGATTCACATTATATAAAATTGCTGGAGTTTTAATTTAGTTTGTGGATTCCTTTACATTGCAAAAAAAATGTTACTATGCTTCAGTACTTTCCCAACCCATAGTGCAGAGTCAACATTAAATGTTATTCATGATGTAATCCAGTTGCAGTGGATCCTGTCAATTTACTTTCACTCTCTCTCTCTGTCTCACTCACTCTCTCTCTCTCTCTCTTTCCCCCAGATTAGGCCTATAGAAACAACCATGCTAATATAAGCTATTTATCCCAAACACAATCCCCCCCAAGGTCCCAGAAACATCAACTGACCCAAACGTCAATAACACCGGTCATTCAATACATGAAAACTGGTTACTGAACTGCAGTATGAATTACAACAACCTCAAATCAGCTTATGTTTCCAAACAAATGCAGACACACAGCCGCCAAAAACTTTAGACAACTGTAACAAAGTGTGAGTTTGTTTATGTAGAAAGGAGTCATTTCCTCCAGCTAGAAAAAAAACAGCGACAAACCAATAACGCGCAATGGCAGCTGATGTCTTGTTCATTCATAATCATGTTTACTTAAACACTACTCCACATAGGTTGTAAAGTGATGATTTACCTGTGCCCAGTGTATATTTCTGTTACAGTATATTAACTGCAGATGTGCCTCTTAAATCAGTTGACCCTCCCTCATCACTTTAGTCACATCCATATCAGATGTTATCACTACTGCTGTTCACATAAACCTCTATGAAATCTCAGTCACGGCATTAATTGGGTTAGCGGCTAATTAAATGGTGAGGTAATCATTTATAACACAGAAATGCAATGACCTTTCAGTGCAGCCATGCAAGTGTGTGATACATTGTATGTCGGATAACACTCGAGACAAAAACCTCGGACCTGAAATATGTGCGATATGTGTGTATCTATGTGCGACCAAGAAAGTAAAGTGTGTCACATCTTGTATGATAAATTGAACCATACAGGCAAAAGGTCAGGTGAGAATTGCACTCTGGGAAGAAAAAGTCTTTAGCTTAATTACTTCATATCACAGCTGTCCAATAAAGATATCAGCTAAGTGTTTTCTGTGGAAGAGCAGTCACATGCTTTTGTTGCTGCACATCACAGTCCCTATTCCCTGATGGCCATACACTGGATTGTACAGAATAGCCTAATTATTTGGCGACAGCGCTACTTAGACATTATTTCACCGCTGTAAAGATAAGCAGAAAGTGTTCCTGAATAGAGTTTCAAAAGCAATTAGTGCTTCCCAAAGTATACTGTGAAAAACAATCAATACCTTTAGTTTAGTGAAAGAATAGTCTCAATAGAGTGCATCTATTCTCCAGCGGGAAGCAACATCAATGGAAAACAGTAGAGATTCATTCAATGTATACTCTGAACCAGCCGTTCTTAGTTTTGTTGAAAAAACAACAAAAAAACAATACATTCCTTTTAAATTGAGAAATGAGCACAGTATAAGAAGATTTGTTGCAGGTTGAGTCCAACCAGCAATGTCAAAGACAAAATATAAAGGTTTGAGTCATGTCTACCCCACATTTCCCATTCATTGCCTCACTGGATTACAGTAAGCCACAGATGAATGTAAAAAGGAAATGTTTATGTGTAATCAAGAAGCTAACTACATACAGCCTGGTTAATAGCATTGCCGTAATGGAAAGGAAGAGGTTATCTATTACTGCAGTGGATAAACATCACCACAGAGGGTAATAAAAGACATGCAGTAAAAGATGTGGGCATGGAGTGTGGTGTAACAGTGCTTACCTTGCTGTGCTGTGCTATCATACCAGTGGATGTCTGACCAGATGAGCTACTTAGCAGCCAGTGTCCCCATCCCCTCAAGCCCAACTACCGTGCCAAGTGTCCTAAATACTGCGGTCCCATTGTCTGTCTCATAAATGAGCAGTGCTGCCGGATAGAAGCACTCTCTCTCTCCAAGGTGCAAAGAGGAGGGAGGGATGAGACGCGAAAGAAAAGGCTAATTCCCTGAGCAGGACAAGGAGCCGTGCAAATGGGGCACCACCGGAGCCTCCCTGCAGTGAGAGCGCCCCACTGAGAGAGAGTACCCAGTGCTGGGGTTTAATCTCTTCAGTCATACCGTCTCAGTGACACACCCATGCAGAAACACACCACCTTAGAAGTACAGTGAAAAACACATGCATAATTTCACTTCACAACCAAGACTCCCCTGCACCTCACCCACCCACTCCCCAATACACTCCCATCATTAACCTGGCAGCAGGCCAGACTGGAGTGAGAGCAGTCAAACCAACGAATCACTTCTTAGCCGCAACACCAGCATCATCAGCATCATCCCCAACACCATGGCAGAAGAGGGATTTCCTCCTGGAGAAGATGCCTGAGCTGAGGAGCTTGTACACCTGTGTTTGAGGCCAGGCAAGTGAGAATATGAGAATAAAAGATATGACTATTGCAGTTATAGAGTTTATTCTCTTTGATAGTTGATATAAATAATGCTCGTGGAGCAAAGCACTTGTGTTCTTCCAATTTTCTTTTTTCATATTCCCCATCTCTCATATTCCAACTAATTCATGCTCTCTTTAAGGAGATACTTAGGATTGCCTTTACATTGTGTTTACTTCTATTAATGAATGGGTATATTCCATAGCTGAAGCTTCTAAACTGTTCTGTTTCATGCTGCAACAGGACACAGTTCATCGCAGTGTCCAATGTCCTCTCATCTTGACAAGGACAGCTCAGAAAATGCTTCAGAACATATCACAATTTGCTTATTGTTGAATATATCCTGGCAAGAGAAAGTGAAAAAAATGAATGGGTAGATAATGCAAAAGAACCTACGATCATTTTGCAAATCAATCAAAAGCCTTATCCATGCTCAAAATGACAAATTTCAGAATTTCCACTTTTACAGTTCCATTATATCACAACTAAAAGAGTTTCTACTGGCACCTGAAGGTATCAGCAGCTTAGAGAGTCGGTCATGTGACTGAAGGGTCACATCACATTTCCTTGGATTTAGACTTTAAATTGACAAGGAGATGAGAGTAGAGGACATTGCTCATTAGCTGAACATGATGTATTATTCACCCTGCTCTAAGGTGTGAATTTGCGAATATGTTTCACCCTCCTTCCATCAGCAAACGGAAACGCACACGAATGTTGTCAGTTGTTACTCAACCAGTCTGGATAAATATTTAACCTCACACAGAATATATGGGTGGCATTCAGTCAGTACATTTACATGCACTCAATACTCAAGTATTTGTTCTTACTGAGATTAAAGGCAAACATTAGCTGTATACATGCACAGAATCAAAAGGATTCCGCCGTTCTCTGAGTTTCCATGACGTGTTGCGTAGTCATTGTATGTGACGAGTCTACCCACTGAGGAAATGCATTCCTCATTTACAGACATTTACATGCCTGAATAAATCAATTTTGTACCTTACAATCTAGGTCTGTTACTCAGAGTAACCATACTTCGATTTGTGCTGATTTCAATTGTATGCATGACTTTTTTTTTTTTTTTTTTTTAAATCTGCCTTAATCGCAGTATAATCAAAGTGCATCTAAATGTACTGATTGTTGTTTTTTGGGGTTTAAAAAATAAATAAATAATTTTCCATTTTCCATTTTTTCTTTACAAGGGAATTGCATACATACGAACAGTGCAAAATAATTAAGTATGTTTAAGTTTTCCCCCTCGCCTCCTCCCCCTCCCCCAACCCACACAACAGCCCTCCCTCCATAGGACACACAATAGGATGATCAGC
>OMOW01022951.1:0-10385 GCA_900312555.1 Lamprogrammus exutus | reverse complement strand
GTGACAACTAGGATATTGACGCGTATGTTATGAGTATACTCAGTAAGAAAATCATTAGGAGCTCATATTTTTTTGTCAAGCAGAAGACGGCATACGAGATTCCGATCTGTGACTGGAGTTCAGACGTGTGCTCTTCCGATCTTTTATAGAAAGTCAGGTTGTCTTTCAAATGATCACAAAATGAGTGATTACATGGAATGAACACAATAAGATGAATACCTGTACAGTCCTATGCAATCCAGTACAATAGCACAGCGATGAATACAGCCTTTGTGAATACAGGCTTTATGAGTTACCATTTTTATATGACTATTATCATTATACGTTAAATGACTGTGGAGACAGGAGGTTAATTTATACAAAGAATGAACAAAATTAAACAAGGAGCTTAGCCAGATCAAAGGGACTGTTTCTAAGTCAGTTGATATATCATATGTGATACTGGGTTAAATCGGTGAGACTTCAGTTGAACTGCATTTGAAAGGTCAAAAAGGTATTTTCGCCCTCACCAAGGAGGTTATGTTTTTGACTGTGTCCATTGGTGTTTGTTTATTTTTTAAAAGGGTTACTCAAAAGGTGTTGAGCTGATTTTTGGTACTTTGTGAAAGGGTGGGGCAGAACCTATTAAACTTTGGTGCTGATTCAAATCCAGGAGCAGAGAGGAATTTATAAAAGGATCCATTAACTTTGGGAGAGTTTCCAAATTTTTGTCAATTTCTTATAAAATATGCCAATCTGAATGAAAAAAGTCAGGCACATTTATCACAGGATAGACTTACAATAGGAGCAATTTGGTCTAGATCTGGATACAATTTCAAACCACTGCTTCTTACCAAACATCACTGTGATTGATATTACCTGGAATGTACTGTAAAAAAATATTTTTTCAAATCACCCAAAAAATCTTAAACAGTCTGTTTTTGCAAATTAATTTTCATCATTTAACCATCATCAGTCATTTACCACCTGTTGATCATGTTTATTAGTATATGTAGTATCTGAAGCTACATCAGGTATAAAGTATTAAAAAGTGAAATAAAATCCTGCAAGTACAAAGTGTAAAAATAATACATCCACAAGGCAGTATTTCATCCAATTTTATTCATTTATCAAAAACAAGATACAAAAAGTGTCCAGTAGAAACAGGACATGTCATTTATCCTTCATCATGATCATTACTCAATAGACTAATTATTTCAAGGGTTTAGATAAAGACCATATCAATAACTTAAGAAACAATCACATTCAAGAACAGGATTAACTCTGTTTCAGCATGGCACTAAGTTTGCATCAAGTCTTGTATAAGAACATACAGTCATAGAATATCCATATTGCACTCTTTCCAAATGATAGACTTCCATTTAAACTGAAAACAGTACAAAATAAATCTCAAATTCCAAACACTTGGATAAAAAAGCAAAAAACATTACAGTGTTGGAGAAAAATCTGTCACGGTGGCAGTTTTAATGGGCACTCAGTAGACGTTTGTCCTCCTTGGCACCGTCCAGGCTTCCGCCAATGCTCTGGCTTCCTTCAAGCTCCATGTTCAGCTTGTTCTGCCTCAGTGAGTCCTCTGCATTCGGCCACCTGGGAGCCGACAGGCTGGCAGGGTTTTCTGCTGAAGTGATCTTGTGAGTGTGAGGCCTGGAGCCACATCGAACCCTGGTACAAATCAGGTAGAACATCTCAACCACGCTGAGAAGCAGAGAGACGCAAGCCACCACCAGCATGAAGATGATGAAGATGGTCTTCTCTGTGGGTCGGGACATGTAGCACTCCACAGTGAAGGGACAGGGCTTCTTTGAGCAGGGGAACATCGGGACCAAGATGAAGCCATACAGGTAGTACTGGCCCACAATGAAGGCAGCTTCAATTATAATCTTGACCACCAGCTGGGTCAGATAGCTCCCCAACAGGTTTCCCTTGATCTTCACCTTGCCTTTTTCATCTGTGTATTTCGGCACTTTTAGCACCTGGGTCCCTCCCGGGCTCGCTAGCTGCTCCCTAAGCTTGTTCTCTTGGTGTATGACATGCATGGCGTGGCCCAGGTAAATAAGCGTTGGTGTGGAAACGAAGATGATCTGAAGGACCCAAAAGCGAATGTGTGAGATGGGGAAAGTCCAGTCATAGCAGACATTCTCACAACCAGGTTGCTGAGTGTTGCAGATGAAACCAGACTGTTCGTCACCCCAGACACTCTCCGCGCCTGCACCCAGAACCATGATCCTGAACAGGAAGAGGACGCTCATCCAGATCTTCCCAATGACTGTGGAGTGGGACTGGACCTTGTCCAGCAAGGATGATAGGAACCCCCAGTCTCCCATCTTTACTGGTTATGTCTTGTTATAAATCTGTGACACAAATAAAGGGAAATATTATTTTAGTAAAAGCAAAAAGGGTCAAACTAAACTTATGACAACATCAGATACAATTGAAATTGTGTTAGTCCAACTGATTGTATTAGTGAGAACAAGAAAGATCATTTGTTGACACATTTAAACTAATTTTAGAGATACTGGAGCCCATATAAATTCTCATGTCCAATTTGTAATTATCTCTGGGTAGCTAAATCATTGTTTTCACCCATTGGCAGCTTATATTTCATGATACATTTAACCTGACATGAATACAGAAACTTTATTACACCTTAACTAGAACATTTATCAATATCACAGTACTCTGTCAATATGCTGCCGCTTGGTAAAGATGATGCGTTGTTTGGTATAACTAAAATAAAGGCACTATCTTTCCAGTTGTAGCAAAAGAAGCCACTTAGTCAATATTTTCCCAAAGTAATCATTAAACATCATTTTGATAGAAAGACAGTGTTGTTTACTAGTGAGGCAGAGTAGAAGTAGGTTGATAGGGAGATAAATGAAAATAGACAATAAAAAACTTTTAAAAGCTTACATGCAAGCATCAAAATTTTGTATTGCGCAATTGCATTCTATTTCAAATGTAATGAGCAAGGTGATTAATTAAGGGAGCAATTTAATTAAAACCAAAATAACAGCCCATCAGTGTCTCCCAAAACTAGATAGAACAAAAATTAAATGAGAGATTCTTCATATTCCACTATGAGTTTACAATCTCAATCTACAATCTATCTATCTCTACAAATATTCACATTCGCTCATTGAATTTTTCCTTGATTCTTCACATGATCATCTGTAGCAGAAAACAGAAGGTGTTCCATCTTACCTGATGACCTGCCAGAGGAGACTAGGCTGAGTACAGCTTGGACAGATCACTAACTGAAGTTGGACCTTGGAATTTTGGCAGGGTGAGGACAGTTCTGCTGTCCTCGGGAATCACATTGCATAAGACACATTTGACTTTTCTGTCACGTTGCACTCGTCGGCAAATGAGAGCAGAAAAACTGTGTAATAATTGACAGGTGTGGTAAATAGCTTTGAAGGCAAATAATCATGATTAAATCCAGGATAAGTAGAGCTACTACTCTTTATGGAATAGTCTGTAGATATTTGACTGGTATTGGGGATAATAAATAGTTAGATAATAATAATAGTTTAATTGATTAAAGACACGACTGTAATTTTGGTGTTACTTTTATCAAGATTGACTCCATCATTTCAGTATCAGTGTGTTGGTGGCATTTTATACTTTGTAGTTATTCATTGATTTTGTCATAAATTAACTATTTGTGAGTCAAAGCAGAGTGGAGACAGCTGTCTTTATTGATCGGGTGCATTTTTTTGGAAGTAATCCACGTGTTTTGTGTGTTTAATTAATGTAATATTTAATACCTTTTCAGAGAAATACCTGGTTCATGATATCATTTTTCAAATCTGCTTTTTCATCCTCTGGTGTGTGGAGAGAACACACACACACACGCACGCACGCACGCACGCACGCACGCAATGATTTGGCACTTCAAACTAACAGATTCCACCCACAATCTACCAGACTCCAGTGAGTCCAGACTCTTAGAGAGAAATATTGCAAAATCTCTCACGATTATACCCAGATCAAACATAACTTTAGACTAAACAAACTTGGCAGAAGATGAGCAATGGTAAGCACAATTGAAATCTGTAATTCTTATTTTCACTGCAGAGTTGAAACCCAGCTGGGCTACCAGTTGGCTATCAGTCTTTCCCAAGTCACATTGCATAGTCCTCAGCGTTCGCCCCGAACTATCATAGGTGGATTATGAGACAATGAGTCACTGGGCACAGATGGATTATTGTGCACCCATATATTTTTAAGTTGTCTCATGACACAGATTTAATTAATTTAATCCAAATTTGTCCATATTGCCCAATGTGGGTGTGTCTCTCTGATATGTGTCTTTCCTGATGTGTCTCTTTTCATGTGGACATGTCTATCCTGGTGTGGGTGTAACATGTACAATTTTAAATTGATGTGGCCACAACGGCCTGCCAGGCATATCAAAAGTATTAAAATACATTCTTAACAGACCTCACATGAGGAGAATCTGACAAAAAAGCTCAAGAACCATCCAAAAATCCAAACTTTGTTACTGTTCTTTGGGAAAAGGGAAATCGGGCCCAAAGTTGTCTATATTATCTCATACTGTGTACCATGCTTTATTAAATACATTTTCTTTGCAGCCACTAAACTCCTTGTTATGAAAAAGCAACACCCCATACAGTGATCATGAGGATAAAAACAATATAAAGGATGGCATTCATTTATTTTATTTTAATCTTATTATTTTGTCATTATTGTATGAGATACAGTTCTGCACCACTTTCCATGATACATAAAACTGTAAATTTATATCATAAAATGTATGAGCCTTAAAGACTAATAAACCCCAATGAACCTTTAAAACACAAATGTTGTTGAAGCATAACAGTTGTTCTCAAGACAACAAGTGTTGCTGCAGTCTTCTCTCCAAGGATTAACCATCTCCTCCACACACCTTGCCAGTAGGTAAAATTGTGCCAGAACCTGCTTTTTGTCGAAGCATTACAGCAAATGTACAAAGTCACACAGTACAATGTTGACATGATCAGAATCTTGAATACAAGAATTTTATTGAATCGAACTTATACATTATATTTGTGCAAAATAATTAAAACAGTTCATTTAGGTAAATCTATCAAAACATAATCAGTTGATTAAGGTTATGGGTATATCATTTCTGAGAAATGAGAAAAGATGACTTCATAGTTTTGGTTACATTTACAATTACAGGTAAAAGAGATCCTATTCAGATTTTCTGTTTACATGAGGCATTTACCATGTATGTGTTTTGAACATGTAAACAGTAAAAAACAACAACACGTGGAATCTTCTCTGATTTGATCTGCGCTACATTCATATGTGGAAATAAATCTGATATGCATGTATCTGCCAGTATGACTATCATCTGAACACAGACTAGAGTTTCCTTGCAATTCTCCCGTTTATGTCATAAAATCTGACACACACAAAAGTAGGAATCACTGTGTTTACATGCACACTATACTCCATGTTTTTGTCAGTACAGCGATCAAGGCAAAAAAAACATTAGAATGTTATGTTCGAATACGACTATATTAATTTGCAGTGGACTAATCTAGGTCCAGCCCTGCAATAGACTGGCGACCTATCCAAGGTGTTCCCTGCCTGTCGCCCAGTGACTGCTGGGATCGGCTCCAGCACCCATTTAGGATAAACTGGATGGATGGATAATCTAGGTCTGTTACTCTGAGTTAGCATATGCCAATTTCAATCTGGTTCTGTTTACTTTTGAAAAACGTGTTGTATTGCCTTAATCAGAGAATAATTGAAGTTTTAACATGTATGTAAACATATTGGGTAATTGTTACCACACACGCACAAGCTACAAATATAATGAAGTCATTGCAGACTTTTAAAGAAGCTTTGGAAAGCAATCGCTTCTATGACTACTGTAGTATTGTCTCATTTGTGTCCAATTTTGTTTACTTTTGTCTCAAAGCTAACCCTTCAGCATGTGGGTTGTTTCAGGTCTACACTGTGTAAACACAGGTATCAGATATGGGCCATTTAAAAAGATTAGAAATAGGCTAAACAACAAAAAAAGAAAATCAGAATAGGGCATCAAGTCTTGCAGTGTAAATGTAATCTTTGTAAACACTGTTTTGCATGTGACTGAGTTGTGTTTACAGAAGCTGACTGCTCATTCCATTTACACACAGCACACAGATACTGAGACTCTGGGAATGTGGGCATACACACACACCCAACATATCAATGTGTCCGTGCCTCAGATGTGGACTTCCCCCATGTTGTTGTTCTCAGATATCTTCTTAGCAACCTCGTTCACCCTGCCAGTGACCCCATTCGCCTCTAACTTTCGCCCTTGGTACTCCAGCTCCATGTTGGTGCAGTTCTGGATCACCTCGTCACGGTTTTTAAAGGCTTTCCTTTCTGAAAGCGGAGGTGTGACTGGGGTTACAGTGTAGTCCTGTCTCCTTGCCATACACTCCTTCACAGCTTTCACACACAGATATAACAGTTCAACCACACTAAGGATGAGAGAGATGAGGGCTGCCACCAGCATGAACCAGATAATGACTGATTTCTCTGTGGGTCTGGACAGGAAGCAATCCACCTGATGAGGGCAGGGGAAGCGAGTGCAGATGTAGCGAGTGTGCAGGGTGAAACCGTAAAGGAAGTACTGACCCACGATGAACAAAACCTCCAGAAGAATCTTTGCCACAAGATGGAGTACGTAACTGCGAAGGAGACGGCCACGGATGCTGATCTTGCCATTGCTTTTGGTGTACTTGGGTATTTTGAATGTTCTCCTTAGGAACAGACTGGTTTGGTCATCCAACTCTGCATGCATCTTCATCTTCTCCCTCACCTTTGTTCAGCAGCAAGAAGACAAAGTTAGACTATTCCATCACTATCTTCACATTTCACTATTTTTAGTCAGACAGTTAGTTCTGAACCTATTCATGTTTTGTTTTTTTAAATCAAGGCTTTAAACAGAACAAGAACAAGAGCATTGTTTGGAACATTCTTGTTCCTTGTTCATAATAGAGGGCTTTTAGTAAGAAGATGAAGAAGAAGAAAAACAAGAAAAACAAGGAAAAGAAGAGTGAGGACAAGAAGGACAAGAAGAAGAACAACAAGAAAAGAAGAAGTAAAAGAACCTAACCCTAACCCTAACAACAACAACCACCATCACCACCACCTCTTCTTCCTCCTGGCACAATGAGCCAATGAAGCGACATTGATGCAGCCTTATTTTGCTCAATATTAAGTAGCATGAGTTTGCCGTTACTGCAGTTACACACCTTCTTCTCAATGTGTATCACATGAAGGACATGGCCGAGATACAGTAACGTCGGAGTTGTCACAGCGATAATCTGAAGAACCCAAAAGCGGACATGAGAGATAGGGAAGGCGAGATCATAGCAGACGTTCTCACAGCCCGGCTGCTGAGTGTTGCAGATAAAGTCCGATTGCTCATCACCCCACACCTACACAACACAAGAGGAATGAGTTGACAGAAGAAATTATATACATACACAGTACTGTTGCTCTGTACCAGTGACTGAATAAATTAATGACCAAGTCTTTACCATTTTGGCTTTTAAAACTCACGTCTTTGCAGTTATTTGTTTTGTGAATGTTGATGTTTAGTGCAGGGAATCATAGAGTAAGTCACAAGGCTTTCCCCATATTTTGCCTAAGAATGAAATATTACAGCACAGGGGATTCTGTGATACACAATACACCCTCTAAAATATGATATACAATATTGGCAATCATTCATAAAACATGGCGGCAGACTTAACATGTCTGTGAGGACAAACAGCCATGTTCCCTCAATCATAAACATCTGTTACCGGCCTCTTTTAGTATTTGCTTTGAAAGAGTTGTTACAACATTATTTGCTCATTTACATGTTGGGAAAGCTATTCATAGAACACAAGCAAAGATGAAACCAGTTTCAGTCTGACAGTAAATTTGATCAGTATATATACTGGTTGATATTTTAAACGGTATTTGCCTCACCCAATACATAGCCCACCCCCGTATGTCAGGGCTCCTGCTAGTAGATGAAGTTGCACTATTCTGTATCAATCAATCCATTCATCCATATCTATAGCTCATCCTATTCTGGGGCGCAGGAGCCCATCCCAGTGGCCACCTGGAGAGAGGGTGCACCCCGGATAGGTTGCCAGTCTATCACAGGGCTAATACACAGAGACAGACAACTCAGGGCATACTCCCATTCACATCTACAGGGAATTTAGAGTTTCCAATTCACCTAAGGTGCATGTCTTTGGAGGTGGGAGGAAACCCACGTAGAGAACATGCCCAAGGCCCAAGCTGGAAGTTGGTGCGAGCTGGATTTGAACCCAGGACCTTCTTGCTGTGAGGCAACACCACCAAGCATCTCCTCTCTAAAAATATGAAGCAGAGAATTTCTGCATTCCTTTGCTGATTACACATTTGTCCATTCACCCTTGACACCAGAAGAATCATTATGCATTGCTACAATATGTGGCCTTTCATTGATTTTTACCTGTGACCAGTGTTGGAGATTAACTACTTTTTTCCAGTAGCTTGACAATAGCTTGGTTATTTTCAAAACAATGTCGCTTTTCCAGCAACTTACATCCCAGAAATATTAAATATTGCCCCTTGAAGTAGCCTCTATGTAGTTAGCTACCTTTTCTCAGGAGCTTGTAGTGTAGCTAATTACATTATTAAGAGAGAAGCTTGGCTACAACTGAACCACTTTAAATAATGAGTAGCCAGTAGCTTGAAAAGCTACCATTTCAAAGTAGCTGTGTTGCCTGAGACACATCTTACAGCAGCGTGTCTGTAATGGGACAGCAGTGTGCTAAAATAATGTAACGGAATCTTTATGAATGTGCTTTCAGCTATCACAGCACTTTGTGTGATGCTGTGAAGTTAGCAAAACATTATTTAAAAAGCAAGAATCAAACGATTACTCAATACCTGTGCTTATTCATTGCATTATGAAGAGGTTTTAGTTTGACAGGGCCATAGAGACAGCTGGAATCAAACCGTGTGAACATGAAAGTGCACTAGTCTGAACTGCCTTTTTAACCCAAACACTGACATCAACGCATCATCATTACAAGTAAAACAGCCATAAACTGACAAGTCGATGAACTCTCAGAAAGCAAAACAGTTCAAGTTTCAGAAGTGTAGTAAAGGAAAGATCTTTGCCTCAGTTACATGACAGAAAATATGATACTGGTGTCAGTGTATTCATATATTGCAGGAGACTTTTTGATTTTGTCCCTCTCCTCCAAATGTTCCAGCTATTAAAGGTGACACACACATTTTCATGTTATATTATTTTCATTTAACTGTATTGTGAAACCATTGTAATGCTTTAACATGCGAAAACATCAATCCACTTCTACTCTCCCGTGCTGCAGCACCACTGTGCACACAGTATGAAAACAGGCCCCTTAAAGTACCTTTGTACTATCTCACCACGGCCATTTGCCGGGAGCTTTAGTTTAGTGAATATGTGAGCCTACCTTCTCAGCGCTAGTTTGCAGAACCAGGATGCGGAAGACAAACAGCACAGTGAGCCATATTTTGCCGATGACAGTGGAGTGACTCTGTACTTTATCCAGCAGGCGGTCAAGCAGATCCCATTCACCCATTTCAGACTCCAGCTGTACTGTTTGCTGTGTGAGAGGAATGAGAAAAGAAATCATTATGCTCTGCAAAGTCATTTATAGAGACAGTAATCTCTGCAGGGATGGTGGTATTATTGTATATGAAGAAGAAGAAAGAAAATGCAAAGTCATGTTCAGGATTAATGCCTTAAAATATTATTGATTTTTCAAAAGACTAATTCTTTCATGTTATGATTAAGTTGTTTTATACACTACGGAGTGTGTGTTGAATATTGTCATGGCAGAACTGCCCTGAAAGTTTAGTTTTAGATAACTCCTGTAACATGATTATATGGGTGTGAGTACAACGTATGTGCTCTATGTATGGGCCAGGTGTAACACAGAGGATTTTGTAGATGAAAAGTGTGCTATGAAATGTATATTTTTTATGACAAAATCAAGTAACACCTTGATGCATGTCGTCCATAAAATGACAAAGTGTCATTTGCATTTCATCCATGAAATGAAATGTGCTGCTGTTATTTCAGTGTACAAAATAAATTGTTCCTTATCATTTTCATTTCCTGTGTAAACATGTCTGTGGATGAAATACAAATGACCTTTTGTCATTTCCTGGACAAAATGAATGAAGGTGTTACTTGGTTTTATTATGAAAACATACATTTCATGACACAGAACTCATTTTGTATATAAAATCCTACAGTTGCTTACACTTGGCAGGCACCCCATAGCCATATGCCTCTTTAATTCAATCACAATTAGAAAAACATTTGTAGTGGGGGTTGTTTC
>OMOW01022943.1:0-11359 GCA_900312555.1 Lamprogrammus exutus | reverse complement strand
TAAATACTTTCTTTTAGAAATCGTCTGAAGTTTTAGCCTGGCTCCCCCGGCGAGTCCAGTCTAACAATTCAGACGATTTCTAAAAGAAAGTATTTCATCATGGCTCTGAAGTTCATTCATATTATTCCAATATGATTGTAACATAAAGTCTGCAGAAATATTATTGTGCATACCGTCTGAACCAGTAGATTTAGGGTGGACAGCGAAGGCCCCAGCATGTAATACCAGAAACCAACACAGACAGGTGATGTAAGATCGATGACGGGAACAGAGATGACTGCACTCTCAGCATGCTTGGATCCAGATCCATTTAACAGTAAAAAGAAACCTTTCCAGATGTAGAAAACACAATGCAGCTGGTTAGTGCTCATAATTCATCTGCTAACTATTCATTAGGAATGACTGATATCAATACCAATAGGGTCTGAACTTCCTTTGGAATCAATAAAGTGACTGTCTGTCTATCTATCAATACGCCCCACCCCACTAGGTGTAACTGATATATGTATTTTCAATGTTAATCAAGTAATTGCAGTCTCAAGTTAATACCTTCGTTATTTCCAACAGTGTGATCATACAGAGGTCCATCCAATGGCTGTTCCACATGAAGCCCACTGCTAAGAGTCCAGTCTGAGTCATCACTGACCTCCTGGTCCCAGTTACAGAGGCCTATTTTACAAGACAACATTTAAAATCCCCAAATATCCATAACGCTCATGCTGAAATATATAAACAATAAAGTGTGTAATGCCAGTTTATCAGTATCAGTGCAGAACAAGTTTGTTAACAAGTCACTATTTATACAGACTATTTTCATTTGTCACCTTGCTCAAAGGTGCAGTCCATAGGGGAGACAGAGGGTGTGGTTGTCGTGGTGGGTGGGCTTGGGGTTGTGGTTGGGATGCTGTCATCACAAGCCACATCCCTCATGATGTGGATGTCATCCAGGGCAAAACTTGCACCATTTGAAAATAGATGTCTGGCTTGCAAAATAATCTGTGACAGAAAGGATCCAATTTTATTTAAAACTTAATATACATTGTGTAATAATAATAATAATAAAGACCTTGGTGTTTTACCTGATGTCTGCCTGATGCATTGTAGTCCACCCGGTCTTGGAGCCATGTGTCATTCATATATCCACTAGTATTCCATACAGATCGCAGTCCAGCAGTCTCATTCACAAACACTGTCAACGTAATATCTGAAGGTCCTGGAAGCACCAAACAAACATCCGGATTTTGCTTACAGTAATATGCATTCGTATATCACAAGGCTGGGATGATTTCGATCTGCACAATAACTGAAAATGTACATCAGAGCAGCAATGTGTCAACATAAACGGTCCATTTGGGAAGACCTCAAACTGGTTTTGCATTATTTTATTTCAGTCAGCATTATCTTATCCTGCACCTGTTTGTATATAATAATAATAATAAATTTTATTTCTATAGCACACTTTAAAATCCAAAGACATCTCAAGGCGCTTAAGTATTCACAGTATGTAAAGGTAAAGTCTAACACAGTTTCCAGGGCCTCACACAGCAGACAACACTTACTATTGCTTGCCCATCCTTGGGCATAATGCCAGAACTTCAGGCAGCCTCTGTCTGCTGGGTCCATGAATTCACTCTCCAGTCTGGCAATTTCCTCTCTTTTTACGTCAGACGGCAAGAAAAGTGCATAGTGGCCTGTAGAGAGAGAAAGGAAGAGAGAGACAGCCCGAGATGACTTCGATATATAGACAACATATGAGATAGAGCATTGTTCGGATTATTATGTCCAGTGTGAGTTGATAGTGCAGTCAACACATCATGGTGACCCACCTAAACGAGAGTCAGTGGTGTGGTCCCTTGGTGGGATAAAAATACCGTCAATTGTCCCTGAGAGCCAGTCCCAGTCCACTCCAGTCTCTGCTGGGGGACTGTTCACCCACCCACAGTAATCCATCTCAAAGTCACAAAAACCTGTAAGGAACAACACACAGACATGACAGTCACACACCAGTTTAGACACCCCACAACACACACACACATACACACATTGCTTGTAAACATCATAGTTTTATATCTGAACTCCACACTCTCACTAACCTGGAGGTGGGCAGGCACCGTTCAGGACAGTGAGGTCATCAATGGCAACATCTCTCATTGGTCCATTCCCGACCACCGCCTCAAAAACCACCTGTCACTCAGAATAAGAGGGCACGAATCATTTCCAAACAGCTCTGCCTCTTTACATGGAGATGGTGCAGACTGATCAACAACAGGCCACTGAAGTTTTACTCAAGTTCACCACATGTTATGCTCAAATATATGGACTATACAGGACCTACCTAAAATCTGCATAAACTGGATGTGCTTTAATCACTTTTGGCAAAATCCATAGACTTTTTTCATAGCAGACATTTTGACAGGCAAGGCACAACCCCAAACATGAATGATGATTGGTTCCATTTAGAAGTGCCAATTGGCAAAAATGCAGATTAGAAGGACTCATTACTGACACCGGCACTCTGTGTGGTGGCCGCTGTGTTTTTATGCTCTTTTCTGAGCAATTCCTATAAACAACATCGAAAAGGCAATCAAGTGTTGGCATTATTAATTATACCAGAGTTCACCATGAGAGAATACTTTTGGCAATTGTATTTTGATTTGAGAGTGAATGGAGTTGCATAATCATACAAATGCACCAGAAAATATGACTGGGAAGTTTTAAATTGCCTATATATTTTGTTGTTTATACTATATTGACATTTTGAGTTACAGTACATTCCATGCCTTGCTGTTAAATAGAAAGAAATACGCTTTTATAAGCTATCATATTTTACGAGAAACTTTTGTTTCCAAAGTATGAATAACTGCCAGATGAATGCGCAGGTACCTGATACGTAGTGTCGGGACTGAATAGCGTCGCTCTTCCATGCCTCCAGTGCTTCCCCTGATCTCCACTTCTGGTCCACAGCAAGTTGCGGCTTCCAGCGCTGTCAAGGTAAACATTGAGCTCTCCTGCTCCTGTTCCCTTCATGTAATACCAGAACATTAAGCATTCCCCATCAGGAGGTGTGGGCTCCATCGCTGCAGTCACCATACGGCCTCTGGACCCTACGGGGTGACTCCACAGCTGGGCACTCAGGTAGTAACCTACAATTAAAAATTATAGATATGCATGTCACTTTTATTTTGTTTGTGTGTGTGTATGTGTGTGTGCGTGCAGACATTAACTTTAGGTAGCAGTGTAGAGGTGTGTTTAGCATGTAGAAATGGCAGACATCCCTTGGGCCGATCTGTAAACGCGTTATCTTTGCCTTTAATTATTCGGCACCCTTCATGTCAATAAATATGTTGTATCAAATAGAAGATCCGATTTCTATCAATAAGCAGTTGTATCTGAAATTTGTGTTAAAAATGTTGAAATTTAGAATTATAGCACCACTGATCACCAATCAAGGTTCAGAAACAGCATGAAAATGGATTCATCAATTTTTCAATTTCAACTCAAACTGAGACATCTGATACTCCCGGAGATGTCACGTTTGACAGACTCATGGTTGATGAGACTGTATGGAGGGAACAGTCCACATTCTGTGCAGCGGCCAACCTTGCGCCGTCCCCAGAGTGTGATCCACGGCTGGGCCCGATGAGTTGTCTGGTTGCGACGTCCCTGTGATGCGACTCCAGCTGAAGTCTGCAGATTGTTGGGGTTGCAGACCACAGAGGGACCCCTGGAAGGTGCACTCCCTCTCGGCTGGGCAAGAGCCGTTCTCACTGCTGGACATCCATACGTCGTCGATGGATATGCTCCCTTGCTTGCCACCCAGTTCTGCTTCTATAATGAACTGGAGAACAATGACGTGTAGGTATGAAGAAAATGCATTCACCTTGGAGTGAGTGATGAAAAACCTCATCAGGATATGTTGCATTGCAGGCGTAAAGTGTCAATGGAAGTGAATGAACTTCATGCCCCCCAAAAACATCTCTTCATGAACCCGCCTTCCTGTGATTGTATAAAAACAAGAGCAAGAGGAATACCTGAATTGGTGTTTCACTCATGAAGGTGAGATCAGCAAAGCGCCATTTGTTTCCCTGCGTACCATTCCTCATCCACACAACTGTGTCTGGCTCACCAGAACGCTTTGTGATGAACTTCAAAGAACCTGGAAATAAGGGATTGTCAACAGAATTTGTGGTTATGGTCATTTCAGGAAAAGCTGAGGAAAGACAGTCGACTTTAAAGGGTTGAGTTAGTCTTTATTGTTAGGATCTCTATGAATTTCTTCCATGTACACCTATAGATTTGATTATGTCTACACATGCACAGTGTGGACAGTAAGGTACTCACCAATGCTACTGCCAAATATGTGGTACCAGAAGCTGATACATATGACTCGGCCTGCAGCTTGAGGGTAGCTGATGAGTCTGGCTGTTGATGAGGGATCTGGGTTGTTTTTGGTTGATATATACATGAAGTAGCCTATATAAAAAAACATGCAATGGTTAATTAGAATCATCAAGTTCTCAGTATAATCAGGGTGTAACCAGGTCAATGGATTGTAGGGATGGAGTAGTATTTTTATTGTATAAGTGCCACATATATACTGTATGCTTCTAGATTAAGGTTAAATTTGAGTTACGGTTAAATTGTCACCTTCCCCAGTCGTGTGGTCATATTCTGGCCCTTCATGTGCAAGGTATCCGTTGCTCCTTTTCCACATCAGGGTGGCAGTGTGGTCACGGTACCACGAACACATGTCCTTTTCGAAATCACATGTGAGTTGGTCCGATCCTGCCGGGACGTCTCCCTCCCGGCAGTACTCAAACTTGATATCGTCCAGCATCACATCCTTATTTGCAAATAAAGGAGGCTCAAACGAAAACAGCAGCTGTGGAAAGAAAAGGGTTGAAACTGTCCTGGTTGTCTTACAAATAGATTGAGAATAGAATAGAATGTTATATCTAATGAAGACATATTTCCTCTTGATGTGATTAGCACCACAGGAAAAGAGAAGCAATTGTTTTTACTTTATGTCTACATTGACTACATTTTACTCAAGTGACAAAAATATACCACTTAGAATATACCACTTAGCCCTCTTCATAGTAAAGTCAGATTCCGTGTAGAGAAAGATTGTTGTGTTTACGTGCACATTGAAGCCATGCTGGACAATATACTAACCTTGTATCCCCCTGGCCGGTTGCCAATGAAGGCTGTGGCTTTTTCCCAACCCACTGTGTTACTTTTAGAAATCTCCAGCAGTGCTTCCACAGGGGTTCCTCTATCCAATTTCACCTTGAGTTTTGATGATGTCGGGTTCTCATCATATATATGGTACCAGAAGCTGAAACACATTTTCAGTCAAACACAAATTGTAAGTAAAATTAATTCCCATATCCCACCTCCCCACTGTGCAGGTACCCCACAAAGTATAAGTAACTGGGGGGAAGCTTGTTACCTGGTCTGACATCCCAGAGCTGCCAGGCTGTTAACGGAATACGTTAAAATGGCCTCAGAAAATAAACCAGATATTTGTTTCCCATCAATATGCATGACATGTCCTGTGAAAACAAATGTGCACTGGAAGCATAAAAAGTGCAGAGCGTGTGCAATAAAACAGCTATCATTGACCGCTAGATCCTGTAATATAGTAATCGGAATAATAATTTACTTAAAGCACATTTATAATGGCAGTAAATCAGTTGAGAATTTATCAAATCAACATAATAAAGTTAATGTTTACCCCATGGGCTTTCTGTGGTATGGTCCTTTCCTGGTATGGAGGTGATGTTTGCCATCTGCAGTCGCCAGCGGTAGGACCCATCACTGGTGTCATTCCAACCACAAGAGTCATGCTCAAAGTCACATGACCCTTAACCAGAAAGAGGCATATCGATTTAATATAGTAAATACACATGTGGAAAGATAAATGTCTACACTTTCTGTCACCGTCCTTTGCTTTTATCTGAGCTAACGTTTGTTTCCATTGATCTATTTATTCATTTACTTACCTTCAAAAAAAATACTACAATCAAATGCAAACTAAATACGGCATTTGGTGAAGCTTAGAAATGAGTTTTGTTTGAAAAATGTTTGCGAATCTGCCAGCATACCACAAAACTCTTCATCTGAGCCATCTCCACAATCTCGCTTAAGATCACAGATCACTCTGGCAGGAAAACATTCTCCAGACAAACACCGGAACTCGCCAGGAAGACAAGATGAGACAACGACCAACAATGCTGCAAAGAGAATTTGTTCTTATATTACAAACAGATAACACTAGGAGAGGCAAGAAAGTGAGCGCGTGCTGGAATTCCATTTTTCTTTGCTGTAATATTTGAAAGCTCCACAGCTTGGATCCACAAATTAACAAACTTTTCCAGATGCCAAACAATTCAATTCACACTGCACACATTTTATCAGTTAAACCATTACATTTATACACCCCTCATTTACAAACAAAAGTCTTTACAAATTCAAAATACTCCATGCGAAACAACAGCAGAAATAGTCGAACGTGCATGATATTTAACCCTGAAGACCCTTACCAGAAAGCAGAACCCATAATTGCTTCATGTCTAGAGGAGCATGACACAGACCAATAATTCCAACGAGCCTAAACCTTGATCGCTACCCCAGCTAACCCGCTGATGAATAGCTGTTGGATGTATCATTGGAGTGCAACTTGGCTAAGGACATGAGTCGTTATCTGAAAACCCTTGCTTAAAGTCCAGAGTGTACTCATGAACTGCTTGTACGTTTCCTCTGATTGACTTTATGGCTCTTCATGCATGTTTCACTCGTCTGGCTTTTGCAAAAGATAGGCAGAAATGCTTTACAAATGTCAAAGATGATAGAGGAAAGCCAGAATTTTCCAGGATTTCCTGGTGATGGTAAAAAAAAAAAGAAGCAAGGGAATTCTGTAAAAATTTGGACGATTTAAGTATTGTTGTATGTAGATGCTGTGTTGCTGCGTTTAGAGGCATGTGAGGTAACCGTAGTTTCATCACAGCAGACACCACTAACTCTGAGGCATCTTACAGATTTGCAAGCATTTTCTTTGACCTAAAAGGTGGACGGGCATACATTTTTCTAGTCAAGTGAAAGGCAGGACTGTCCTGAGAAGTGTGTGTAGATTGTCAGTCCCGACCAAGGTCTACAAGATCATATCTGCCTTTTCAAGAACAGAAAATAAGCGAGGACATAAAAAGTCAAGGAACGTGTCCATGTTCCAGTTTGTGTGTGAGGGAATAACAATCCTACAAATACATCAAGAAGATATAATTGATATAACACAATCAAAACAATCTAAGGAGAGTTGAACTTTGAACCCTGTGTTGCCTCGGAAAACAGGGGTTGCTATATTTGCAAAAATATGGTGTTGGGCATTTTTGCTGACGCTGACATAAATCACCTCGCAAACCACAAGTTATAAAAATGTCTTATCAAAGGTGTGTGTCTGATGGAAGTCAGGTAAGGAAAAGCGTGGAGGATCGGAGGTAAGGAGATAAGGGTACACTGATCAGTGATAAAATCAAAAGTACACACTCACAATCACAAACCAACTGAAAAGATTACCTAATCTATAACTGAGTCTTGAAATATAATTGTCTTAAATAAGTCAAAACACAGTGGGCTGCCAGTGATCTCAAGAATTTTATAGATTAGTCACTTTACAGAGCTGTTATCCCCAGTTTCTAGATTTTAGAATATTTCTGCTAAAATCTCATTTAAGACGCACATAAACATGATTGGGTGATAAAATGTGACTCATTTCACATAGGGAGACCAAAGTCATACATGAATTTGAATTGAAAAGCTCCAGGATGGGAAAAGTGTAGGGTAGGACGAATATCGACAGCATTAGGAGTAACAAGTAGAATTCTTCATATCTGTCCAGACATCCACTAATCTTTTCTCATAAAACCTCTGTTTACTTGGGATTTGCCCCAACGGAATGAGGAGACCTGTCTGAGGAAAGGAAGGGTAGATTCATGTCCTCACCCATTAAACCAAGATCATACGGTGGATATTGAATAAATTCAGAAATAAATATGGGGGGAGAAATGAAATAAAAAAATAAATGAATATGAAAAATAAAAAGTAAAAAGTAAAAATAAATAATATGAAATATTGAATACATTATTGCAGATATGAATATGGTGAATCTTAATTGGTGGTGTTGATCATAAATGATAAAACAAAGCAAGCCAATGATTTTCTGACCATTATGCTTTTTTCTTTCACTGGCACTGTTCAGTTTTCCTATCGGAGTATTAAAATTAATCCCAAAAAAAGTATACTGTTAACAAAAAAAAATTGATTTGCGCACCTGTTTTTTAAAGGACAGTTGCATGGAAGAGAATGTGAAAACAGTACCATAGACTCCTACATACGGCCTAAAACTTATAGAGTATCATGTATGTATTTCTTGTGTTCAATCTGGATCAAATTCGTGTGTATTTACACCAATGAAGAAATGAAGATTGTTGAATTGACAAATATAAAGTATTATAGTATCTAATGTTGTTTTGATGTTCAGATTTCAGAACGCTACTCTGCTAAAATAGAGAATAACTAAAGGGGAAGTGAAAATACCAAACGCTATGATTCATATAAAGGAAGAGTTGAGCTTCACAAGATCTAAATGCCTCCACACCAAAACAGGATATTGTGTTGCCATCAGTTGCTACACTCGGGGTGTACAAAATGTTCTCTTGATCAGCAACAGTGTAGCGTTATTCTGGTTTGATAACCTTACATTTCATCTTTTGTGACCTTACAGCTATTATTTCCTGTGTTTGAATGCCATGAATGAATTGGCAGCTTTTTAGCTTCTTGTTATGCTTGCAGGTTATTCTCGTTGGCACTCTTAAAATGGCCTGATAGTTTTTCAGTCAGAGTAATGACAAATATTAAAAATCCCAAATACACTTTTTGCAAATTATTCCATGTAGAGTTTGTTGTTCGTTGCCTGTCTGGTGCCTCGACATTTTGCAAAACAAAAAGTGGCACGTATAGCCAAACATATATCACCCAGTTATGATTTAATGAGGGTTTTGGTTGAACAGTCCCATACTGAAAATACAGTAACAAAAGTGGACATTGGGGCACTATTGATCAACCACAAAGTTAATGACAGAACCATTTGTTTTGAATGGAAAGCAGATGTTAATGATCCACATGCTGTTGAGTAATCATGCAGTAGTGGATGTGATCAGACAGGTTGATTGGGTGACCTGAATTCATCTCTGAGCAATTCAGCCTATTCTGTTTTACTTCAGCACTGATGAGTCATGTTTGGTGTAAATCTCTTACACATAATGCTTCCAGGACTGCAAAGTGAAGGGGCCATCTGCTGGAGTGTGACACTTGTGCATACATGCATGTATGTATGCACGTGTGTGTGTATGTGCGTTTGTGTGTGTGTCGCCCCTCCTTCCTTCCAAATTCAACCTTTTCGCCAGTGGTGAAATGTTGAAATATGCCAATCTGAAACATGACACTTGATGAAAAAAGCGACAGTGTCCGTGGTGTTAAGTTTCCCTCCTTTTCATGGTCCTGCTCATATGTCCTCTGCTTGCAATGCATTGACGGACAGTAGCTGCCGATCCAACACATATCAGAAGAATGCTGACCACACGGATAACTGTTGGAGCTTTTATGCTCTTCATCCAAACATTTCAATATTCGGCTTCAAATGGTAAAGTATGACCTCAATCTTTCTTATATATGCACTGTTTATGTGAATGTGTAAACAAAATTAGTGCAAAGGAAATCAGTGGTGGAGTTAATGCTGATACAACAGTAAAAATAAAGTAGTTTCAGGTAGGACTTAAGTACTTTTGCCTATAACATGATAACATTGACCATAAAACCATATATGATAAATGTATTCATTTACAGGATTTCATTTTGCACAACATAAAAAAGAAAGTTTTGCACTGATCCCTTTCACATTTTTTCACAGATTCACCATTCTCACTGACGAACAAGGCCACTGGTTTCTGTTTGGTGAAAAGGTCGACCCGCTGCACTGAAGTACGCTGGACATCTGAGGATCGTCTTTACGTTCCTGCAACCAAAAAGTGTCTGGGAGTCCAGGGGAAAAGCGTGGGAAGTGAAATCAGCCAATATGATTGTGACGACAAGAGCAATCTCCAAAAGTGGGAATGCAAGAATGAGACACTGCTTGCTCTAAAAGGCCAACAGCTTTACATCGAAATCAAAGCTGATGAAACAGTTGCCCTCTCCAGAACAGTGGGGCCCAATAACCAATTCACAGTTACAGGGACATCAAGTGGTGCTTGTACGAGAACGTACAGAGGTACAGTGTGAAACATTTTTGTTTTGCATGCATTTGTCAGGCCTTTCAGCAGATGTGTAGACTTTGGAAACTAAATGAAAAAAACAAGGTGCAAGTTCATTGTCTTTTGTTGAGTGCTCTTAAATTGGCTCATGAGTTATTGTTTAGCAATCTTCAACTCGCAATGTTGCTGATATTTATCAACTAATTAATTATAAAGCTTCTACAGTATAAAGTGAATTATGAACAGATTCCTCTTCACATGATTTTGGCTCTTTGTGCCTCCAATTTTGGTCTGAAAATACAACCTGGCTGCACATGATCCAAGCTGATTTATCATTCTTCTCTTTCTCCCTTTAAGAACTTTACACCATTGAAGGAAATGCATTTGGTCGGCCCTGCATGTTTCCATTCCAGTACAAAGACCGGTGGTTTTCAGACTGCACGACGTTCGACTCCTCAGTGAGACGTCTTTGGTGTGCAGTTGAGACAAAATATGAGCGTGAACTCTGGGGTTACTGCCCGACTGTTTGTGAGTATCTCCATTATGTAGCTGATTAAATAATACGCATCTTGTGCCCAATATTTGGAGGCAATATACATCTTCTTTTTTTTTCATTTTGTATGAATCAGACATTTCTGTATCAATGCTTCACAGCCACAGAACACTGGCGTAAGAACCCTGTAACAGGGGCTTATTATCAGATCAACACGCAGTCGATTCTGTCTTGGACCCAGGCTCAGACCAGCTGCAAACAGCAAGGGGCCAACCTGATCAGCATCACTGATCCCCATGAGCAGGCTTTCTTCACAGGTAAAGCGCCACCGTGTGGATATCTGCCAGTACTGCTAAACTGACTACACATTTGTGACCCATTAATGGAAAAAGAGGCTCGCTGTGAGAGATTTGTTGTTATTGGCCATTGCATTGATCATATAAAATATATTGAAGAAAAGGTATTTTCAGATATAAAGCTTTATTTATTTAAATGTGCCTCAAATTGATTTACTGTGTTTTACAATGCCATTGTTTCTGAAATCTTAAAGAAATCAGTG
>OMOW01022913.1:6971-19250 GCA_900312555.1 Lamprogrammus exutus | reverse complement strand
GGAGTGTATAACGGAAATTAGGACTGTGACGTGAGTCGCAAAATAAGGGGGGGGGGGGATTTCCACGATGAGTGCAAAAATAAATGATGATGCAAAGAACATTTGTATTCTATACACAACTGGTATTAGCAGATAAGAGGCCATTAAAATGCTTGGAAAGTGGCTTCAGTCAATTTGGCCTGTAATTACCTATTAATAAATGAGCTTTTATGAGTAAATGTAGATGTTAGAAGGGGTATAGCTTTAAATGAATGGTGCAGATACCTCTGTGTCATCTGTGTCCTGCCTTATGTTCGCACATCAAGGATGTTGCTGATTAGCTCATTCCTCATCTTTGATATACCTAGGGGTTGTTGTTTTTTTGGCAGATTCACTTGCTCAATATACCTGGGAAATGATATGAAGTAAGCGACAAAAATCATCCTCCTGGATGTCTCCAGTATTGCTCTCTTAAACAACACAAAGAACCACACTAAGAACTGGGCAGCAGGCAATTTTCACTATCTAAGTAGTAAGAAAATGACATTTTATTGAAAATGTGAGTTGTAACAGCTAATTGGAGGAATAAGGCTTCCACATATAATTTTCCAAAATTATCATTTAAAAAAAGCACACGAAACAAGAAGGGCACTCATTTAAGTACATACCTCCACCACGACTGAACAATCCTTGATAAAAATGTATCTTATTTTAATAATATCCTGGCCCAAAGAGAAACAACTATATTATACAGAATATTTTTCTGGATCGCTGTGCCTGTATACCGACACTGTATAATTTTTATGCTACTGAATCAGCATCATCTCAACTATACATTTATGGTTGTTACATGATTCTAGCTCTATTTATTACTGTACAGCAATTTCATTAATGTTCCCCCTGTACAAACATATATTTTAGCCCACTGGATCCAGATCATTATCTGCTCCAAAACAAATTGCACCTATTAATAGTCTATCATGGGATAAATATGCCCAATTTATTGACAGATAAACTGACAAAAAATGATGAAAATGCCATATCACATAATGTCATGAAATCATTTTAAAATTCCTCAATCTACCTCTGGATTCATTTCAAAATTTTATGGGTTCTTCTCAAGGCCACACCCCAGCCTTTCACCGAAAATTCATCAAATTAGTGAATAGTGTAGTGACATAGAACATATGTAACAATAAAACTACTTTAAGGTGCAGACCAGCAGAAATGGCTACAGACATTATTTATTTATTTATTTTTTTATTTTTTTTAAGTTTTTTACAGTGCATTCCCAGGAACATCGATCAAAGTTCTGCTGGGTTCAAATTAAAATGAACAAATGAAAATTTAATGAACTAAAAAATAAGTAATATAAAGTGTGAGTGATATGAGTTGGAAAGCAGAGTAAAATGTGAACTAAAACATTTTATAAATATGGCGGTAATCTCCTTTTTTTATTTTATATGAAATCTAGAGCATATTGTTGCTAAATATTAAACCTGCATGCTGTTAAAGTGGCTTAATTAGTCACTTTTTGTCTTAGGAAACAAAAAAAGCAAAGCATAAACATTACTAAGCGTTTCAATTCACACTGTAAAAGCGAATGTTCGCATCCTTCCCTGTGTTTGTATCTACCATGAAGGCAACGAGTGTAGGATACGCGCATTGAGACGTGCCCAGTGACCGAGGTTCTGGGGCGTCGCTTAAAACCTCAGCGGAACCAATGAGAGTTCAGCGTGAAACTTTGTAAACAACTGTTAACACGTTGTTTTAAAGCTCGTCCGCTTTATTTACTACGACATGTCACGTCGAAGCTACGGCCAAACGAGGCGAAGAGCTCAAACTGGTGAGACAGTTCGTTTTCACGCTGCTTTTCCGCATGTGTGTGTTAGTGTGGGTATGTGTGTTGAGTGTGTTTGTGTGTGTGTGTGTGTGTTCCACTGATTCGTAGTAGTAGGGTGTGTGTAGTAAAACAGCTGGCGTAGAGTAAGTGAAGACGGAGGGGAAAAGGTGAAGGTTGTACGTTATTCCCAACTGATAATACGCAACAAATGGGCAGATAACTACACTGCATTTCTATACATTCTTGCTACGGTTTAAAAAAAAAAAAACGTAGCAGACGACATGGCCACTGAGAGCTTTTGTGAATATGTTTATTAATGCGCGGTTTCGTACTGCGTTAAAAACAATGGTTTCTCGTTGTTGCCATCTGTTTTAATAGGATGAACCCCTGTTGAGGGTGTGGTTATGATTAAATATCGCTTTGTTGGAGCGGTTTTACCCGGCAGAGAGTGAGTGTTTGAGGTAGAAAATGTGCCACAGAGGGATTAAATACAACGCGCCTCAGTGTGATGTTGGGGTAATTGTAATAGGCAGGCTAATGATGGTGCAGAGCTCATAGAAAATCACTGGACAGTCTTGTTATTTGCCAGCTGTCAGCCTCTAAATGTGGCAGGCGGTGGTGCTGTAAGGAGCCCACCAAGAAATGATTCTTGATGTGTTAAGTGTGAGACAAGAAAATGTAGCTATTCAGCTGGGAGACAGCACATCGCCATTTGTTCAAATGTTTAAAAGCTTTGGAACGTATAAAATCAACTCAAGTCTGTAATTGACTGTACTTTTAGCTTATAAGCGTTTTCCCTGTGATTTTTTAAACGTCTGTTGTTGAATTATATGTATAATATGTGTGTGTGTGTGTGTGTGCGTGCGTGCGTGCGTGTTCTGTGTTTCTCTCTCCCTCATATCCATGTATCTAATTCTGTATCTTTCTGTCTGGATGCATTTTGCTGGCATGGTTTGGGTCCCCTTGTCCACTTATAGGGAAGAGTCACTACAAATCATTACAAAATGATTCTGAGTGATTGGTTTTATGCTATGATGAAACACTGGTGATGGGAGTTGACTCTTCCATGATGACAATGCCCTAAATCCATAGTAGGGCAGAGGGGTCACTGATTTGATGAGCATAAAAATGATGTAAATAAATGCAATGGCCTTCACAGTCACCAGATTTTAACTTTTTGAACGTAACAATTGAACACTAATGGGAGATTTTGGATTGACATGTTTGATAGTGCTCTTCCACAACCATAATGAAAACACAAAATGAGGGGTTAATTTTGAGAAGAATGGTGTTCCATCCCTCTTGTAGATTTTCAGAGACTTGTACAGTGTTAGGCCAATGTGCACTGAAGCTGTTCTGGTAGCTTGCGGTGGGCTAACACCTTACGAAGATGCTTTATGTTGATTCATTTATCACATGTCTGTATCTGCTTTGAGGTTCAGTGATGCTCTAAATGTGTCGCTCTACTTTGCTCCCCGCTGTGTTGTGTTGATTTGTACAGGCTGTTACAGTCTGGGTATGTTTTGACAGTGAGCGGATGTGGGCACAAGCTTCGTTTTGGAACGTCAACATCTGCACGCTCTGTGTTCCCTCAGCACGCCCACTTTGGTGGGAGGAGGGTGTTGAGGAAGAAGGGGAGGGGCAACGCTTCCTGTCAGTGGAGTTGGAAACTGACTTGGCTGAAATATTGGCAGAGCCTTAGGTCTAGAAAGGGGGAGGGAGGGAGACAGACAGAGAGACTGTGGTTTTGTACATGTAGTCATGAGTGTCTTCATTGGAAATGTGACGCATTTATTTTCACTGTGTCAATTGGTTTGGAGAGTTTTTTAAGTTTCATTTCTTGTTAATTGTACTGTGCCGTTGCTTCTTTGTTAGTGGATTTCTGTTTTGAACAATTCCACCATTCAATATCAATGAAAATATATTAGGTCCTATTTGTTAATCTCTAGAAGAAGTCCTTCTCTGTATATTGTTTTGGATGTAGAAAACAATGCGGCAATATGCTTAAAGAGTCAGCTTTAACCGCATAGATGTGTAAGCCATATTAGATTGATGGCTACAAAGAGGACAATTAGTTGAAGGAAGTATAGCAGAATTTTAACCTTCTGGAGTCAACAGTATCAAATCTGATACAAAATTACATCTCTTATGTTTTGATCAATAACTCACAGCTTATTTTTCATAACAAGAAGTGTAAAAACATGTCGAATCTGTGGACACAGCGATTTCAAACAGTACCAAGGGGAATCTGAGATATTCTGCTATATCAACTCAGTGCAAGTTTTACTTTCAAGTGCTTATCGTTGTATTGCGGTGATAGCATTGTATGGAGTTTTGACAGTTTGCTGATGTGCTCAGTAATTTCCATTTCAAGTTCCTCAAACATTTTCACTAAGCATATTTTCTTGTTTGGAAAAAAAGTTATTTTCTGGAGGTGCTCTTATCTTTTTTTATGTTTTGGGGTCTTGGTCCTCTCCACAGTACCTCAAATTGACAAAATAATGATCAATTCTAATAGTTGAGTTCCTGCTGAAAAAAATGACACCATGCTTTATGGTAAAAATCAAATTGTAAGTGGTAAAATTAAGGCAAAATAAGAAGTATAGTAAAATGCTCAAAAGTATCTCAGGCTCGCAGGGGGTTAATGCTGTTTTTTTGGTGTTAATTCAGTTACTTGTTCCATATTTCTCTCTCTTCTCTCATGCTAAAGCATTATGCGATTTCTAAAAACATTGCTACATTTTGTAAGGAATCTGTATAAAGATATTAATATCACCTTATCTTTTTCTGACTACATACTGAGCTCATTTTGTTGATCTGTGGAAGTAGCTTGGGTGCTCAATTTCCACAAGTCGTTTTAACTTCTTCAGCTGTTGTTCAGTAGTGGTGAGCTCTTGCATCTAAAGATTTTTTTTTTGTCCTGTTGACCTGCTCTTTCAGATAACCAAATTTCTGTCTTACGTGAAACACACACCGACGTCATCACATCCTGTCACATCTCAAACAGAAACAAGACTTATGACAGCAAGTGACACTGACAAACCGCAATGCTTTGTTGGTTTTAGGATTTTTAAATACACACCTTGCAAGGTGCTGAGAAGAGACTATGGTGTTGATTACAGACAGCCTTTATTGGATTACTGCATTTCATGTGAGACGAAAACAGCAATATGTCTGTAAAATACATAAAATAGCTTTTTCATGTGGACTCACAGATATATGCTTCACTTTGTGTTGCCACGCTGAGTGGGTTGAGAATCAGCCTACTGGGTAAAAAGGCAATTTGCATGTGGAAGATGCAGATGAATAGTGAATTTGGTAAAGAACAGGGTTAGTTTCAGCCATTCCTGCATGCTGTTGTGCTCTAGCATTATCATTATGCTTAATGGTCCACTTCAGTGGTTGCCCACCCTTCTCTCATAATATCATTACAAATTTCAGTACTTAAGACCTAGGCTCTATTGATCCCCCACATCCTACAATAGATGACTCAAGTATAGGAGCAAGTAAGAATTATTTTGACCCCACTATTATGAGACACGTTTGAAAATAAATTAGAAGCTATTTTACCAGGAACTATCCAGAGTAGGAACTGTGTTCTTTCAGCAAGTTCCTCCACATTCACACCGTGAGATAGCTACATCACTTTCACAACTTATCTTCAGGAGACAATTCCTCATTGTGTGGGATCACATTATTTAATAATGTCACCCACAAAGACATCTCCTAGCCTCATGTACCAACAGCACTGGAGTACTATGGTTTCCCCGAAAAGCAACTATTTACTGCTATATCCATCTCAGCCACCATTATTGTCTTGTTTTATTATTTTGTATTTCTCAGCAGTGCTTCATGTAATGAGAATCTCAGAGTTCCAGCAAGTATTTAAAAATGGCATTTGCCCACCTGAGGAAGCTTGAGTCTGACCAATCAGCGATTTCCATCTTGCGAGCTCCACCCTGCAATTCCTGACCCATCAGAGAGAGTACCTACACTGGAGTGGGAGCTAAAATGCTTCAGGAACTACATATCAACAGATGGTTTAGGAAATGCAGTTAAGGAATTATAGTTCCTGAACCATTTTGGTTCCTGCTTCCTTGGAGCAAAATGGAGGGAAGTTCCTGAGTTCCTGAAAAAGTTTGCATAGCGTGAAAGGGGTTAATAAACCTGTAGATTTTTGTCCCATGATCACCATATTAGGTGAAGAATGTTGGGTGGTGAATCAAGTCTTTCTGTAGGCTCCTTCACACCAAAGGTTCAGAACAATATTAAGAGCTACTTCACCTGGAACTTTTCCAAGTGGAAACTACATGATTCCTAAAGCAGGTACCTGGTTGGCACACCACATTTCAAGCACTGTGAAGATTACGGAAATTAGAGGAAGTGATGGTCAGTGATGTTTGACCTTGCAAGTTACATCCAGCAGGTCTTTAACCATTTTTGACCTAAAAAGTTCTGCTTTTTGAACCGTTTCTATTTAGTATCCGTGGAACCAAAGTGCTAGCGAACATTTCCACCTATTTGTTGTGGCTCTGTTGTAGGGGTAGAATAATACACACCCACTCAGGTCCACTTCAGGTCCTAACATTTTCGGTTCTTGCCAGGAACCATCTTTCGGGCTTTTAACCAATATATTTTTGGTCAAAATGCACTGAGTGGTTCAAAATCAGTCTGCTCGCTGTTGTGGATTTTTAAGCATCAGAAGGTACAATAAATATTAAAGCCTCACTGATACTGATTAACTGACTGAAATTGGTATATTGACATTTCAAAGTTTAATAATCAGTATTCTTCTTTGCATAAATACATAAAGTGAACAAACATGTTGGCAATAATACTCCATATTTGGTTTTAAAGAGTTGTGACAAACATTATTTGACAAACATACAGGCTATAGAGATGACAAAATGTTTTACAAACAACTTAATTATCAAAGACAGCAAGAACGTACATATAAGATACATTTTGAAACACTGGGAATCATTAAGTGGTTACAAATTTTACCTACATAATGATAATAATAATGTGAGAACATACGTAAATAAGAAAGAATCCTGTAAAAAATTTATTTTCTCCTACTTCCTTTTTTATCTATCTGCTAATATACAGATATAAACTGATACCAATATATCTGTGATAAGCCAATATCCATCAACAAAATCATCTTTCCAAGGAATTGTTTGGTCTTTAACAAATATTTTCACACAATGAGTTTTCAATTGTCTTTTTGTTGTTGACAGCCATGTTACAGAAACAAATTTGAACTCTTTTTATGCAAGTGTGGATAATTTTCCAAATAACTCAAGTGTATGAAGAATGGATTGATTAAAAAACGATTTTGATTTACAGATTTATGATGCATTCGGTCTAGCAAATATTTTTTGTTACATTGTTTTTACTTATTGGACTCCTTTACTCCTATTCACCTCTTAACTTTACGTTCTATTTAAAGGAACAATATGTAGTGTATTGCGGCTGCCTTCACTTGCTGAGGCCTCCTGAGTGCTATTGTTTGAAGTGATCAGTGAAGTAGAGACCCTGCTTATTTTGTGGTAGTCTGTGCAGAGATCATACATTTCCGTGGTAGCCAGTTCAGCTGTGTAAGGTGTGTGTAAGGAAATGCTGCTGACATTGCAACGCGGTGGTGTTTAAAATTGCCCTGAGTGCCAGTGTCAAGACATGGCAATGCATTTCTCCAAGGTAACACTTTGTTATGTCATCAAGCCCCATGGGTGTTTGTTTGTTTTTTAAATGTGGTAAATAGTGTCACTTCTCTAAAACTGCCTTTTTTTTCTCTCTCTGATCATGCAAATGATTTGTATTTATAGGCGCACACAAGCACACTGAATGACAAAGTCTACACACTTATGTTGCACAAACATTCATATTGTTTTCAAAGACTTTTTCAAGCAGCAAGTGTTACTACTAAGAATTATCAGAATCAGTTTGCTTTGTAAAAAGATAAATTGATTTAATTGATAGCATTTTGCTGTGATCAATTCATCCTCCTCTGTGTTTCTTCTCATCAGCTTTGGTTTCTCTGTTTTATGGATACATGAAACTTGGATACAATGTTTTGCTCACATGTGATAATCACGCAATTCTGGGAACAAAAAAAATCCAATGATCACTTGATGTCAGAGGCATTATCGATGAGAAACCCTCTTTGGATGTGTTGAGGAACGTATGTGTGTGCGTAGTACATACACATTCGGCTTGCTACACAACAATGTTGTATTAACCTGATGTGCCGACGGAATTGAATTGTGGGTTGATTGATGGAAGAGGTTAAAATATAAAGTTTTTTTTCTGTCTTTTTTTCTGTAATGCAACAGAGGCTTTAAAATAAAATAAGGAACATTTATTTTAATGCCTCTGTTGCATTGCTTTCATCATGCTTTTTTATATGACAATAATCATCAGAAATCACATTATTGCTATTACATATTGACATATTGGCTGTCTCTGGCTAATAACTATATTTATGTTTTAAATCTCCTCTGTTGTTTTTGTTGAGTATATAAACTTCTGTTATAGAATTTATGGTTCAACAATTTGTGGTGTCACTGTTGTCCAAATGTGACAGTAGAAACACACCAAAACAGTTTCCACAACATTTATTTATTTATATGTTTACCTTAAATTGTGTCGATTTAAGTAGTTTTTGTATTTGGTGTAGTTTTATTTAATATTCACATTTCTGGCATGCAGCCCTTTGTCCTTTGCTTATGCCTAATATCCCATACTTTAAGAAAAGTTCAAGTCTTATATTTTCATGGAATAGCAGTCAAATCTATTCTTCTTAGATTATTTTCTCAGGCACCTTTTTAAAAGGGATCACGGCTGTAAGAGTGATAAATGGCGCTGAGACTTTTTATATCATGTGATAAGTGCCTGTCAAACCTGTGCATACCCACAGCTGTTGTTCATATATACCACCAGTAGATGTCAGAATAGCCCTGCTGATTAAATGAAAAACTAGGGGTCTAAAGGTTCACTCAATAATAAACATGACTTCACTGTGACACACTTATACATGATGAGAGTATTTGGCTGCTTAAATTATAGGACTAAATTACCCAGAGGTTTAATTTTGTAATCATTACTACAAATTCATATTGTAGGCCTATATCTTTCAGTTTATCTCAAACAGAGTTGAATTACCCCCTATAAAGGCAGTCATTGGATTTCCACCACATCATGTTCCATCTCCACACAAAATTAAGTGATAGATTTTATTTTCTCACAAATGGAAAAAGCTTTACACTTTAAAATGCAAGGATTTTGAGATGTAAAAATGTCATCAAGTCATTAGTTAAAGAGGACAAATAAAATATTAATGTCGTGTTAGGATTTTTAATAATGTAATACTGGTTTGCACATAAATGTGTTTCTATGATAAGTCAAAGGAGGACAGGAGGCCGTCGTGTATGGGGACGTGAGAGGTGCAACGAGGGTCAAGGAAGGACTAACATGCTAACTCCACTGCTTAGCCCTGTTTCTCTTTGAAGTCAAGCTACGTGGTCTTCTCTAGGCCCCTATGACCTCAGTGTCTGACCTCAACTTGGAAGTTTATACTAGAGGCAAAACCGATCTAGAATGTGTTCCACAGAGAGGGTGGTTGTGGATTAGATGGGAATGTTGTGTGTGTGTGTGTGAGTGAGAGAGAGAGAGAGGGACACTGATAAAGAGGTAAGAGAGGCCAATTACAAACAGAGAGCCAATTCAGAACTCTCAGATAGAAAGGATATAATACTTTGAAACTCCACACATTTTGAAACCCCGTGGTGAAAAGAACTGAGCCATATTGTTGCCTGGTATAACTCCTTCATTTTGTCCCCCGAAGCTCCTTGTGTAGTGTGTTGGATGGCTCGAGATGCCTGGAGTCAGTTGTAGGTCAGTGCATACGTGCGTGTGTGAATATTTTTGTGGTGAACCTAATCAAAAGTAAACTTCCCTTGATGAAGTTTCCAGTGAAAGGTGAGCTTTGTCTAGTTTTGGCAAGATGCACTATGAACTCCAAATGAATTGTACCGTCACATGTATGATCGTGTGTGTTGGTGTTGCAGCCCTTATGCATCCCTGTATCACTAGTTTATGCTGATGGACAAGCATATATTGCAAACATACATACAGTATGTACCCATGCTCCCTATGAAGCACTCATATATAAACACATACCCATCACTATACTGCACACACACACACAGAGGTTCCAGTGTGTGGGATTACGGGAGGAGAAACAATCTGAGTTCCCTAGCTCGCCGTGTTTATCCAGGCTGGTGGAGGAGGCCTCTCACTGGGCTGCCTCAGTCCAACTCCGAGCCCCTGCTGGCTCCAGCCTCTGTTGATCCAGACATTGTAGACTAATTTCAACCTCTGGGCCACGCTTAAAGCTGTGTTTAGCTGGACGCTCATGTTTTTTCTTCAAAATTGTGTGTTCTATGTGTGTAGGTGGGCAATCATTTCTGTGTCCATCACTGTCAACATCAGAACTGAATCGCTGCAACAGATACACAAAGTTGACCTGGTTAATTGGAGTTGACACATTACACAATGCAAGACGGACATTCTGGACATTTGACATCATGTAACAGGACCTTGCATAATGTATAGAGTAGACAGTGCATAGTCTCTGCTAGTGAGGCAGTAGACTGACAATATGCATGCACTATGTTGGTATATAAGAAATGTACATTATGGCATATGAGATAGCTGTCATGCATGTCATTAGCCTACCGTCCTTCTCTGTGTGTGGGTGTTATCCCACTCTGACACCCTCCTCACCTCCTCATATTGAGGGCATTGGTATCGTAGGGGCTAATTTGCCTTTCCTCCTGTTCTGTCCCATCAAGATGGATGACTCAATTTGGGAAGGCATTTGGCCCGAACCTGCTTAATTAGAACAAATAAATCCACCAGATTGGGTAAAGGTCACTACAGAAGTTAACCATTACATACAAGTGTTGTTATGTATGTCACACTCACACACTTCCACATCAAATCAAACCGACTGATTGACTGTACAGATGTGGTTTCTTGTATGACAGCATCTAACATATCAGGTGATGAATTCAACCTGTGTGCACATGTGTGTCCTTTCCACACTTTGTCGCTTAGTTTGCAGTATTTTTACACTCACACTATGCTAGATTTTGTTTACTCTGAGATTAAGGCAAAAATGCTAGTAAGCTAGATACATGTATGTAATTGATAGGATTCTGTCCTTTGTTGAATAAACATGACTTGTTCATTAATTAGTTTATGAGAGGAAGTATGCGAAGTGAGGAAATGAGTCTTAGGTGACCCATCCCCTTCCTGTCGACCCTGAAACACAAAACAAAAATGAGGAAATATCTTTACCAGATTCCAATACACAATAAAGGAAAACCTTTTCTTTCAGCTTTTTGTCGTTTGTGCAGATCAGATTCATGCTATCCCATGCACTCTTGGTGAAATCCTCCAGAGGAAGCAGCAATCTGCTGCTAGAACATTCTAATTATGCAGGAGCGGCCTTAATTCTCCAGCTTTCGCCTCCATCATGGGCGTCTCGTTACTTGGAGTGGAACAATGGCAGTTTATGTTTTTACGTTTGAAAAATGCAAGTCTTGCCTTAACTAATAGAGTTGAATCAAAGAGTAAATGTGCATGTAAACAAACTGTTTGTCCTGCAATCTATTGATTTATCAATGCAAATCAATCTAAGATGTGTGTTGCTGTCTCAAATTAGTTGCTACAGCTCATATCCAACTTTTGTTTACCACTTGAAACCCAGATTAGCCCCCCTGTGCTCTGGCTTCAGACTCTAGGAATGCTTTGAGAACTTTTTTTTTTTTTAATGGAATTTTCTTTCTTCTTCTCCTTTCCTCACTTCACATAAGAAGGAATGAGTCCGAAATACTATAGTGCCAGTCTGTATAGTACAGTCTGTTCTGCCCATCTGCTCCCAAATGACCCAACACTGCGACCTGGCTGAGCAGCATTAAATGGTTTGATTCAGCAGCCAGCTTCTCCTCCTGGCCATTAAGTACCATCAAGCTGACTCTCTTCATCTGAAACTCCTGTAAACAAATGAACCAACTGTTCTGTTGTACTGTGAGGACACATCAGCCCCTACTCCCAAGCTCCATTATTCAATCTAAACACACTGTACAGTGACAGCCTCTTACTATACACACACACACACACACACACACGTCACAGCACAGCTCAGCACATGCAGTAGCAACAGGTGCTATCTATCTATTTTAAAAGTTTCTCATTATTGCATCTTGTGTCAATATTTTTGAGTAAAGGAACCAGATGAAAACCAATGCAGTGTTTCTAGGTTATTCATTTAAAGTGATATCCGGTGATTTTACAAAAATGTCATGATTTTCAGGAAATTTATGTCTGCACTACCTCTCTAACATGTTTTTTTTTTTTTTTTTAAGTGTGCTGGTTTTTGGTGGTTTTTC
>OMOW01022911.1:0-14512 GCA_900312555.1 Lamprogrammus exutus | reverse complement strand
TATATAAGGTTGTTTTTCCTCATTTGACATTGTTGAATTGACCAGTAGTGTCCTGATACTCTACTATAGGGTCATATTCTCTAAAAGTCCAAATGAAGGTTAAAAAGAGATGGTTAAATACAATCCCTGCCATGTATGGAAGGAGTTAAACAGAACTCCCACACTGTAGATAACTCAGTGTACGAGTACAACTCGATTAATTCACTTAGGTGCCTGTGCTTGCTCATTTCACATACAACAAGCCAGCTCCAGCACATTTATGCAGACAGATATTCTCGCGTCTCCCACCTGGCAGAAAAAAGGCTCTCCACCGACTTCTGCGATTGGTCAGAGGTCAAAGACGGGCTCCTTTGGGAAACTTTGGAGACACAAACAGAAACAGAAAGAGAAGACAAGGAGAAAGAGAGGCAGTAGAATTTCACTGTCACTTTTCTCTCAACATGACTCACACAGAAAACAAAAACACCAGCTGAGATGAAACAGTGACAGCAGAGGACATACTGTATAGTCTATCTGGCTATCTCCACTTGTCCGAGTGAACCCACTGTGTGACACTGTGTTTTTGTGTGTGTGCATGGCTCTTAAATGTTTGAAATAAATTACAACCTCTAACCAAATCACCTCAAAAAAGCCACCAACTCTACACAGAAAAACATCATGCATGAATGCGTGCTATACTGAATTTAGCTGAAAATGTTACACTCACTTAGAAGAGTACATGTACTCCGGAGGAGTTTGGATAGTTTCAACAAAAATCTAAGAGAATTTGTGAATAATTTGCCACAATAACATCATTTCCATAGCTTTCAGCTGTTTTGATTCTCTGGAACTCCTCCATGGGGGAGCTTCAAGTACCATCGGTTTGGTGCTTCAAGTACCATCGGTTTGGCGCTTCAAGCACCAATGCTTTTATATGTACCACAGTTTGAGAACCACTGCTCTAGACAGTGTAAAATTGTGCTGACTGCTCTCATCACTTCATGTTTCACATTTGAAGCTGTACACTGATGTCCAGAAAAGGACAAGAGACTGCCAGGCAGCTTATCTGGAGGGTCTCTGTGGAGGCAAATTGATGAGATGCGGCAGATTCACTGACTGGTTGACAGATAGCACTCACCCTCTGTAAAGCTACATCTCTCCCAGCCAGACGAAGAGGGCGTGCTGCATGGAGACAACCCATCCTCACCATCTAAGATAAAGATTTTCAAAAAAGGATATCTGTTCTATACACTGATTAGATGGAAATGCACAGTATTATGTGACAATACTAAAACAACCCGTCTGGATGTGTGCTCAGTGTGAATCTCTAACATAGCTGGCAGTGTTAAGCAGATGTTTGAACGGTGTTCGTCACTGCTCCTGCTGTTGCTATGCCACCACTGAAATCCAATTTTAAATGTTGTGCTCCTTTGCTGCAGTTGGAGCATTTTTAATGTTAACCACACAGCTCTCTGTGTGCTCAACAGCTCACAGCCCTCGGTGCTGCTGATGTCAGTGACAGCATCATTTCCATTTCAAAGATAGGAAAGAGTAGATATACATAAGTCTTCCTCATCTGAAATATCTAATTTAAATGTCCCTCACCAAAGAATATCTCCTCTTTACTCCATGTACTCTGTCAATAAAATATCTTCCCCTTCTCTCCTATCTTGTTTCTATATGTTAATTTTGTCATCAAGGAAATCTAACTCCTTCGAGTTACAAACTTTTTTTTGGATTATGTCAAGTCATGTCTCAAAGCCAGATTTGTAACTTGAGTCCTATGTGATTTGTGGCACTCGTGCCGACACCATTGCTTACTATGGGGAAGCAGAACATCTTCAGCTTCCTCTGACATGCAGCCAGACTGAGAGCGACCCAGTCCGATGGAGTAACCTCTGTTCTTCCTGCTGCCTGAACGAGAGCTGGAGTGTGAGCCCCTCTTCAGACCTTCACCTGAAAATATTCAATTATTTTACAAGAGGCAAGTCTTGAGGGAACAGGTCTGTACCTGGACCTGTACTGCACTGTACTGCAACAATTCAGAATCAAAATGCATTATTGTGCGTTTCTAGTAAAAACTGGTTTGCATGAGTAATGTTGACTTCATCATATGGAATCCATATTGACTTACCAGGGTTTGTGTATTCAATACATGTCTGCAGATACTCATTAGTGTCCAGATCAATCGGTATAAATGCTGTGTATTTGCTCAGTATATTGCAGGCCTTGCTGGTGTGAATAGCATATAGTTGATACTTCCTTCCAGAGCCTGTAAAATTATTACTATATTAATAAAAATAATACTGATTACATTTATTATGTGATATTCTATAAGATTAAACTACCATTTAGTATTTCAGTAATAGCAAACTCATGACTTTTAGGTCTCAATAATAAAAGTTTATTATTTTAAGTGCACATAATCCTAAAATCCCCAAACTAAGATGGAGCTCACCGTGCTCAATCTCACACTCCTTATCTGCCATGTGCTCAAAGTCGTGAAGGATGGAGCGTCCGGCGAGGTGATGGAAGGTCTCATTCCACAGCTCTTCGAGAACTTTTTCCTCACGTTCCCGGCCGTTCAGGTAGGGCTCGATGTCGAACACCACCTCCCACTTCACTGCTTTCCCACATAGCAGTCCAGACACCACAGCCTTGCAGTGGCCTTTGTGTTGGCTGCCCCCACCCAGTTCTAAGTTATGGCTCTCCTGTGGGGTTTCTGCTTGACATAACTGGTGACTGTAACCATCTGAAATATCACAGGAGCAACATGTGATTCCTGGTTGCACATTTATGACTTCATTAAATGTATGATTTCTGGTATCACAGAGTTTTGATCACCTTTGGTTGGATATGTGACTTGAACTTTATGTTTTGGTTTGTTAAATTATCAGCTGCTGAGTAGTCAAAGCTCTCTATCCAAAAATGTTTTCCAAAATGCTACCTCTTTTATCTTTTTTATTCATCTTTTTGCCAATTTTCTGTTGTATCCATAAATATAGAAAAACATCTCCTTTTTTCCTTAAGAACCACCTCTGTGCTCTATCAAAGGTTCCAAATTGTATTTTTTGTATCTCTGGTCTCACCCGTGTCTCCGATGCTGTCCGCAAACGGGCTGTCAGTGGAGGATCTCGATCCCTCCTCCCCAGCAGTTTTATAAACTGCAGGTTGTACATTGCTGTTGGATAGAGGGTTGGACTGAGGCTGGAGAGGAAAATTAGGCTCTGAGTCGACCTCTTGTTGCAGGGGCCCCTCCTGCTGAGGAACAGACCTGTGGCAGCTGGCAGGACGCCCCCTGGAGGATGTGGCACACAGGCTTGCCAACTGTGGCTGAATACAACAGAGAGGACAATGGATTTATCACTTAAAATACCCTGGCGCTGGGCCTGTTTGTTGACATCAAGGTTGCAACCAGTTTTTAACAATTAATGGAACCTCTTGTGCTAAATTTTATATTGGTCATTTCATCATGCATTCTCAAGCTCATATTTTATGAGTTAGTGATGAGTAGTTAAAATTAATGTAATAACCACTGCCCTCATTTACAGCAACAGCAGCAGGGTTTTTTTTAATGATTATATGTTTAATCTCTTAACCTGTGATTGAAGTCACAATTTTCCTATAATCATTGTTTATATAATTGGGTAGAGATAGATTAATGGCAGTAATCCATTAGTTGGTTACAATGGATCCTCAGAAGAATTTACAAACAGAAGACATAATTTCTTCACGGCCTGGAGAATTCTATTTGATTATTCTGCAGTGCCCCCTGAGCAATATGTAACTCAATTAATTGTCATTTAAAAAATGTGTCCCTCATTACTGAGGAGAGAGCATTTCTCTTTTGTATTCCTGATTATACTCCAGCCCAGACAAGGGTCTGTTTCTTTTTTCACCACAGTCTGATTACAAAAGTGATTTCACCATGTAATCATGAATATGAAAATTATATTATGTTTCAGGCTTGACATCTGTGGACTACAAATCAAATGCAAAGAGTCAGAAATAACTTATATATTAATTGCATTTCATAACCTAATATAGATCACAATCACATGAATTTCTCTTATGTGGACCCAAACCTGGTAGTCGTTCCTCCACTGCACCTCATGCTCAGGGCTCATCTGGCCTAGCAGCTCCTGGGCTTTGACTCTTCTCAGAGGATTCTTGGCCACCATAGAGCTGGGGTCACTGGAAGTGTAGACCCTCTTTGTTGGGTTGTAGTCCACTATCTGGTTGGTGCTGTATGCACGCCTTCTTGGTGATGTCTTTCTTTCCAAACCTTAAGTTATATTTAAAGACACAGAGACACTCTGAGCTCAAATATACTCTGAAGCACCCAAATATAGATTGCAAATGTTCAGCATAAATTTTAAAGAAATAATCTGTGACACTGACTTGGAAATAAATGTTTTACAAAATTCCTACCCATGTTGTCTTGCTCTGTGTAGACAGCACTACTGTCTGTCATGGAGTCCTGGTAAGAGTCATACAGAGCTCCAGAGATTGCCTCCCCGTAGGATCCATGGCTATCGACACCCGTTTTCACTGGGTCCTCTTCTTGAGAGTGGTAGAACACTGAGCTTGCTGACTCAGTGGAGCGCATCATGCTGTATCGCCTCCTCTTATCCTGTTAAGAGTTCAAGTAGGTGATAGATCTCAGCTAATTAATTCACTGAAAAAAGAGTCGTCCTATTCATCTCCTTATGATTCATTTCATCTTAATTCAGATAAATAGCAAACATGACTGATTTAACTGAGCTGACTAAATTATTTTCACTTAGAATTGTGTATCATTAACAGAGAAAATTGCCATGTGTACAGTGATTTGCCTTGCACTCACAGACTTGGGGTTGGAATGGAAACGCGTGGTGTCACAAACCACACAATAACCAATCAGGCTGTCCCCTGGAAACAGAAAGGTGTTTCCCACAGGGGAAAGCAGCACCTCCTTAGTCTCAGGAAAGAGCCATTCAATGGAAATGTCACTGAGTACTGGAGACATCATTATCTTCAGGGACTTTATCATCTGTGGAGTAAAAGTAAACAAATTGAAATAGCTTTGGATATAAAATATGTCTCTTGAGCCATTACTATGAAAAATAATATTTATATTGAAAGCGGTCTTTGACACATCATGTCCTAATTGGTATCACAGGCAGGCACTCAATGCTTTGCAACCACCACATAAGTGATACAAATAACACCAGATACTGTATAACTACCTTGGGCTGCAGCCTCTCTCCATCTGCCAGGAACTCTGCTGTCCCTTTGGAGACAGTAGCCAGTCCCTGCACCAGCCTCCTGCAAGCATTCTGCCCTATGCCAAATGTAAAACATCTGCACAGACAGATTAATCAATGCAGCTCCACAGACAGATCCAGAGTTACATGCGTACATAGATCTCAAAACATGGTTTGGTTCAATGCGATACTGTATATTACACAAACCAATTAAAGACCAATCAAATTTGGCATAGCCGTATGAGAAAGAAGCACAGATCTTAACAGGAAATTATCGTTCATGCTGGAAACCTAAGACACACCTGGAGCTTCCCCAGGGAGGTTAGCTGATGCCATATTTTAACACTGCCATTCCATTCTTCGCTAAGGGATGGGATTTCCATTTCGTTCCACCAGAAATGGCTCTTACAATTTAATGAATGCAAGGAGTGGAGGTAGAAATGGAAATGTGACCTTTTATATGCTTACAAATCTAACATGGATCTTTCAAACAGAGATTCATTGTTATTTGATCTTGTCTCTGACCGGGTGTGCTGATTTGTACACACTGTGTGATAATGACCCAGGAAGTGCTGAATGAAATGGCCAAACTCTGTGTACCTAATGCAGTCATCTGGGGCCAGTCAGCCATTACAAGGCAGGAGACAAAAGTCATTTATTTCCAGAATGGCTCAGGAGAGGGATTCACAGTGTGAGATGCAAGTATCAAAATAAAACGATTTCCCTGTATACTGCAGCTCTATTTTGCCATGGTGCACACTTTCAGCTGACAGCTGGAGTTGGCATCCAAAGGGGAGCATTCCTATGTATTTTCAACTTCACTTTTTCTTCTGAAACAGAGACATCATGAATGCTACTCTGACAGACCCTCTGATATGTACACTAATGACATCACATATGGTGCACATCCCCATGTTCAATTTTGATAGGATTAAAGCTCAATAACCAGGTGTTAGATTTAAGCCCTTGACAATCTCTAGATATGATTTTATGGTTTCAGAGCTCTGCGTATGTTAATTGCATCATTGCATAAACCATATAAACAAAGGATGAATTTATTATGATTTGCTTTGATGCAATTGATCTGATCCAGTCTGGTTACGCTGTCATTGCTGCAGTGGCTTTGAATACATTCAAATTACCCTCAAAAATATCCATATCAATTTGGGGTATGTATGATAATGCATCTGGATATGAATCACATTTGGTATCACATTCTGTAAGCGCTTTGGAGCCTATACAGAATCAGACATTAATGTCAATGTCCAACAGTATTAGTGTGCTAACGGTAATACTTGCCTGATGTGTCTTGCGTGGCTGCGTACCAGCTCAATAACCTTGCCTGTGTTGCTCACCGCCCCGTCAGTGAGCAGAAAGAGCAGTCGGGGATGACAACTGAACATCGGCTGCCTCAGGATCCAGTTGAGCGGTCCCAAGATGTTGGTTCCCCCCATGTCGGCTCTGATCTTCCTGATATACTCACAAGCCAGGCCTAAGGCTTCCTGGACCATGGAAAAAAATTATGCACTGAGATTTCTTGAGTTTATGTAAATTCACAGTGCCAGACATGTAGCACTGGATAGAGGCATAAGGCATACAAGTGTGCATATGGTACAGTATATTTTTATCCCCCCTTAATTGTACAGAGCTGCTATACCTCCTCATAATTCTGGCTAGTTGTGAATAGTGTTTTGAATGTGGAGCCAAAGCCTATGATGTTGAAAAGGCAGCCAGGTACAAGGCTCTTCAGAATCACCACCATGGCATCCTGAGAAAAAAAAGTGTAGATTAAATCCATGACAAGGAACTGGAACAGAACATAGACGCTGAAAACACACCAAAAAAGGCAAATGCTTCTATTCATTAGATGTTCATGTTGACCGTTTAATCAATTCCTCTGCAATATACATGGACTAGGTCTACTGTTGTCAGCTTTAGTTCATGTGACCAGGCAGTTTGTAGAATATATTCAATAGGTATTGTGTTGTATTTCTTATTAAATCAGGGGTAAGGAGTGATTGTGTCAGCACAGGCCAGTCAGGCCAATCATTTATAATCACATTAAAAATTCAATTCAGGGTGATCTAAAGTCGGATCTAATCTAATGGTATTGGAGAAGCCTCATATGATGCCTGATAAGACCTGAAGTACTTCTGTCTAAATCCTACCAACTGGAAAAAGCGCGGTGAATATTGAGCAATATATCCAATCAATAGTGTACATGCACTTCACACAGTTGGCGAACCACTCTTCTCACACACACAGCCTCCACAGATTACAGAAGCAGCTCTTAAACCTGCATATTTTGATGTATTTGGTGTGAACTACAATGCATTTCAACAACTTTAGGCACTGGTATGTTAATGAGATGAGCATGTACCTTCACACGGTTGATGTTAACCCCACTCATGCTGCCACTGCGGTCAATGAGGAAGATGAACTCGCCTTGTACCTTCCTCAGGTCAGAGCTGATTGACTTGAGATCAGGGCAAAAATTCAACATGACCACAGGGTTGTGGAGGATGTCCTTATGGAGGCGCTTGTGAATGACATCTACCTATACAGTAGAAAGCAGACAACACACAATCAGGAAATTCCAGGTAGAATGTGGCAAGCCTATGGAGGGTTTCCATAGAAACAGCTTCTTTTTTTAAAATCACAAATAATTTTATGGCTAAGTGCTCTCTTTCTTCTGCCTGTTTTGGTCACTTAACAACCCAATCGCAGCTGACATGTGGATGGACACATATGTCATTCTCAAGTGTCTAAACAGCTATTCCCCCAGACATACTGCAAAATAATGCTTAAGTGAAATAAATGTAATGTAAATGTAATATTTATTCAGTGACTATCAAAATGTAATTATACAGCAATATTGTGCATTGTATTAGGGTAGGGAATGAGTCTAGAAAGAGGACATATAGGGTGTGGATGCAATGTGAACATGTAGTGCAATCTGGCACAATCCAATGCAATAACACTGGAATTTATACAAACTTTGTAAAGATCATACACAGCAGGTATTGACTTAACCCAATGGCATTAGGTTGTAGTTTCTGTTCTTGTTGCACTGGACTTCATATTATAACATAGCAAGGACACATATGTGCTTCAATACCACACCACAAGCTTCTATATTTGTTTCAGAGCTATTGCACTGACTGCAACAGGACTTCATGATATCATATACACTCAAATTGCGTCGCTATGATATTGTTGCCATCACTGCAGGTACATAATGCCATTTCTCCCTTAGGTTTCACTTTATGAGCTGTTCATGACACACTCACTTTCCTCTCATTGCTGGAATTCTTCTTTGTGGCCTTGATGAAATCACTGCGGCCATGCAGGTACTCATCATACTCCTCCTGTGTCATGTCGCCGTTCTCAATAAGGACATGTGGCAGATGAGGCTCTAGAAAGTTAGGACACCATGAGTCAGCATAAAGACATTCCATCAACGTGATTACCATAATTATGAAGGAGATGCACAATGCGTAAAATTGATACCAGGTAGCAGCATGAAGGGAGTGAGGTAATCTACGGTGCTTAACGATATCTATGAAGATGTAAAAATAAAGAAATAGAAACATTCTAACACAATCATCGTGGATGAATTATATCAAACTTGGGGATTTTGGACTGTGAAAATGGTCTGCAGTGAGTTATTTCTTCTCTGGTTCTTTAGTCAGTTTTCGCACATACGACCATTGTTTCCTGATTATGCTGGCTATTACACCTTTCATTTTGTGCTCTGCAGTGCACACTGTGTATGCAGACTCTCTGCTAGCATCCATGTTGTGATTGAAGCTGCAGAACCACTCGTAGCTGGATTGAATTGTGCACCATTATTGGCCGCGGGTCTGTTTGTGGACAAAGCCTTCATAAGAGGCCTATTGGATGAGTAAGGCCAGGGCTCATTCCTGCCTCTGGGAGACAACTGGCCCACACATACTGTAGGTCAAGGCGATAGTGAGGGACAGAGAAAAGCACAGCAAAAGAGGCTGTTACTGCTCACCCACACACTGGAGTCTGACTCTGCAAGCATGTCATTTATTAATAACAGGTGGACAGTTTGCTGCCGTGGACCCACACACACACACACACACACTGAGTGAGACAGTGACTCACCTCACCACTGATCTAATTATACGCGTACATAAAACTATGGCGCAATAGAAGCGTATGGTTTTGAGAGATTTGAGGTAAACACAATTGGAAGCCCACAGACCTACCGCTGGGGTAGATGAGGATTTTGACAGGACAGTCATAAGTGTACTTATCAGCCAGAGTGATGACGACGCTGGTGGCAGAGCGGGCCAGAGGGTCTGCATCAGCTCGGATGGCATGAGAGGGGCTCTCTACACCTACAGACAGCAACCACCAAAGTAGATCAAATAACTGGTGGCTCCATTTGTACCACCAGTAGTAATAGTAATTTAAAAAAACGCTTTCCAGCTTAATCTGCAGGGCCATGTGATTCATGTTGACTATGATATCTGCATTTACTCATTTCAGAGCCCATACTTATCAAATATTTAAAGAACATGGCTAATATACTAATGTCTTCAAGTTCAGCTGCAGTTTGAGCTGACAAGAACAATCCAACAAAGCAGCAAATATGGGTATAAAATTTCTATGATACCTCACATATCAAGTTTAGTATTATCTATTAATGAGTAGGTTGAAATATATTGTCAATTAATCATGCAGTAAAAATATTTATTACATTTACAAAGTTTAGCTTGATTTCACTGATAAGCCCACCCACTCACAAACACACAAAAGTGCGACACTGGAGCAGTGTTTTTACCTTGGCATTTCACGAATTGACATATCACAATCACTATTTATGAATACAGCTTTACAATGAGAGCTTACAGAAGGAGCACATGAGGGCAGCTCATAATAAGAGAACATTTCAAGTGGTCATATGTCACACTGAAAAAAAGTACTTTTTAAAGAATACTCTATAATGCTGTTCCACACATGTCAAATGGAACTACACTTAGAGAATCAATATCACGGCAAATACGTATATTGCCAGAACAGCCAGAATAACCAGTTCATTCTCTGACCTGCAAGCAGGTAAGGAGCCCGAATCTCCAGCTGGAAGTTGAACTCGTAGTCCATGGAGTTGATGGTCTCTTCCTCCAGCAATGAGGCCAAACACAGCTGAGCAGAATTGGGCGTTTGATCATGAGGACTTGAGGCACAGGCATGCCTGTCCTTCCTAAAAGTGCCAGAACACACCGCAATCAAATGGAGCTGTCAGCTTTAACACTAAATATTAAAATATGTAACATGGTGCATGGTGTTGGACATGTAGAGCAATGTCACAGCAAACCAATTGGATCTAAAAATCACATGGACATGTAAAAGCAATTCCTGAGAACATCTATCTATCATCTTAATCTATCTAATAATTATAAAAACATTAAGTTTGGCTTTCAATATGTGACTTTTAGACATACACTTTTACAAATGGTTCTGGGAGTTGCTGCTTCTTAATTTCCGGTGTTGGGCATTTGTTTTAGCACTGCCTATTTCAGCCGGCCAAGGTCTGCATGACTAAACCGGTGTTTTCTTACGCTCTGGAGAAGTTTGGTGATAGCCCCTGCTCCTCATTGATGGTCCTCTGCACCCGAGGCGTGCAAACTGCTGGGGAGGAGACCCTGATGCCCCCACTGGGAAGGGTGCAGAGCTCAGAGGAGGTACTGACTAGAATGTGGACCGTCTCCATTGGAGGAATGATCCCAAGGTTAACCACTAACACGGTCTTCTCCAAATCCTCATCCATCACTACGTGCCCTGTAACACCAGACTAGATTAGTAAAAAATCAAATTAAAACATTTACAGGCAGATGTCACAAGGATTACGGTATAACCTCTCTAAGTGTCAACAGCCCTTTCATTCAGTAAAGACTTGTTGAAGCCCTCCTGATTGTTCAGTCTCAGCCCTAACCTCCCAAGTCCTATGAGTCCATGTGCAAGAGCAGAGGTCTTCTGTTCAATCCTAAAACCATTAGATTTAAGAGTAAAGCAGGCTTGACTCTCAGGGCAGGTCTTCTTCAGAGCCCTCCCTCAGCCCCCCCTTATTCCTGCGCTCAATCTTATTTCTACAGAAACACTTTCATACAAAGGTATTTCTAGTTCTTTGCCACAGTAAATTGCACTATAATGTTATTGTGCCATATCAAATTGTGTTTTATAAATATACTTCTTTTGAAAAAAAAAAAGAGAAAAAAAGGGTTAAAAAAAGTATTCCTCTAAGATGGTTACATTACTTCAGTCATATCTACATAATTGAATACAATATATTTAGATGTATAAATATTCGCCATTTGATAATGGTGCATTTTTCACATGGATATCTTTGTGAAAGACGTGTACTTACCACTGCAGCCCTGGAGGGCTTCATTGGATGTGTTGCAACAATCCAAATAACAGTCATCAATTTTTGCCTTGTCTTTGATTTGCAGTGTTATAATTTGGCTGGATATCATAGCCTCAAACCCCACAACAATGGCATTTTCCTCCAGTGGAAAAATGAAGATGCCTAAATAGCAGTTAAATGTCAGTAGGAGAGACAAGCAGACATAAGGGCATGAGCCAGAATTCCGACAAATAGCAATTACAGATATTTACTCGCTATTGATGATATTTAGTACATTGCTAAAAGAATGTTAAGCAAAGGTTTTTGTTGTGAGTTTCGGAAAAACAAGGGATGGGTCATACATTGTATTGGATAACTGAATAATGTGAATTAATCTCCTATAGCAAACTCACCCTCGATTGCGTGGTCCTCAATATTTTCATAAGTCATAGAAGCTGTCATGGCCAAAGTATAACCCCTGACACAGGAAGTGATGTCAGAGACACTAAGGGGCAGAGCACTCCGATTCTCCTTGTTAATGAGTCCAGGCATGGTGTTGTTTTTAGAATTCTGGTTTGTTGCCATATGTCAGAAGAAGTTCAAAGAATAACATCATCAGATATTTACAGTGTATGCCAGGCTACCTCTGTAAAAAAGCTTTTGTTCCTTTTTTTTTTTTTAAACCATTCTTATCAATTTGTTACCCAACAATAGCATCAAACACGCAGCAGGGTCTCATTACACAAACTAGATGATGCTGCCACCCAGATGTCTGTTCAATTCATCATATTTTGCAACCATTCTAGCCTCAATAATATTCTCCAATAGACATAATAAAAGCCCAAAGAGTCATAGGTTGGGTGACAACAGTGCTTAGAACATGTGTAGCTTGGTTTAACTGAATTCATATATACTGGAATAAAGATCACAGCAGTACAACTGATTTAGACTGGTAGCATCATTACAACAATAATATGAGAGAAAAACTGAGTCATTCAAATCCAGTGATCAGTGTGAGGGGAAAAACATTCAGATACATCAACAATTCTCACGGTGGAATGCAGAATTGTTGATAATGTAAGATATACAATTAAATTAGCCGCTGCTCCTGGGCTGTGTTTTGTTCTAAATGTCATTTAATCCACAAGCAATCTTGGTTATGTGCTGTCAAGGGTCTGTCTCTGCTGCAAGACCAGAGCCCCAGCACAGGCTTGATAGGAAGTGTTATGACGAAAGCAATTTCCATAGAGACAGCGCTGCTTGCTTGCCTGCAGACTGACCAATACTGTCTCCAAAGTGTGCCATTATTTATGAAACCACGAGTGTCTGTAACCAAAAGAAAAGGTGATCACCTGATCTCCAAAGCCATGATATAAGTAGGGTGCAAAAAGAGGTCTTTCAGAATCAACAATATACTGTCAAACGCGATCAGTCTAATAAGCACACTGGGATTTTTGGCACCACATGGTTATTTATGGTGAGAAAAGGTCATGCAGATGCAATTTAATGCTACTTTGCTCTCTGTTTCAACAGTGCCATCAAGTGTCCAGTGAACCACAGACTGAGAGACAGACAGCGGCATAAGCGTACGTCCCTTTGTCCCTCTATAGAAACAATTTCCCATTATGAGTAAATAAAGGCATATCTAGTTTAGGGTTTTTACTGTCAAATGCACAACTCAAGCACAGTTACTGAACAGAAATAAGTACATACTATTGTGAACCTGCATTTCTTTGATTTAAAAAAAAAAAAATCAAAATAAGTAATATGCAATTAGTATTAGGCTTTTAAACAGCTCAGGTTCTATGAGCTGGTATGTCGGTTTTTACAAGGCTGCCCTCTTCATTTCACTATTTCAGCTTGTAGTAATTAGTGTTAAAAAGTGACAATCCCACGGTGTCCCTCGCCTCGTTGGTTCAGCCACTGTAGTCATTCCAAGTCCTTTGGGCTTTGCTAAAGACCACCAAGCCATCAACTCTAAATATTTTCTGTCAGCATTGCAATACTCTATACTCATTTCTGTCAGTGAGCAGTGAGCAGATGCTGTGCAACCACCTGTTGAAATACAGTGTCTGGATTTCTGTCTCTTGTATTAAATCAGGATGTATCGCTGGCAGTTTTTTCTAGCTTTCTGACCTTCTCTTTCTTAAAAAACAAAACAATTATGTATTATAAATATGCATCATCCACTATGTTATGCAGAGATACGCTGAAGCATGAAAAATGGTGTATCATTACAGTATCTGCTTCATTATCTTACCTTTCATTTGAGTCAAATGGGTCTGCAGTGAGGATCTCTCTCTTTCAGAAGTCCACTTATGATAGCTATCCTTCTCCTCCTCTCCGACCTCTTTCGCCTCCCTTTTTTGTTCTCTCTCTGTGGCGTAGAGAGAATAGGGGTGCTGCCACAGGTGGCAGAAGCTGCAGATGCAACAGGCACAGCGTTAGAAATGGTTACAGCGGAGAGAAAAGGATGGAAGGTAGGTGCCGCTGCAGCAGTTCAATCAAGCACAGCAACATGTGGTTATAAACACTCTCCTTTATTTCTCTCCTCCTCCCTCCTCCCCCTCCTCCCTGTGGGTACCGGAGTTGGAGGGCTTTGCTGACAGAGAGAGGGAGAGAGAGGGAGGGAAATGGGGGCTGAGACAGAGGGTCCACTGCTACCAATAAACACCCCCCCTCCCCTCCCCTGTGCATTCAAAGCATCAGCACCACCCACTCCCTTTAGCTCTCCCAACAATCAATGACAAGAAGAATCATTCAGGTGTCATTTTTGAAAGCTACCGGGATCAATCGGTATAGATGAAATACAACAGCAGGGGAGGGGAAAAGCCTTGAGAAGAACAGGTGACAGGAAACACTAATATCACCCATCTCTTTCAGTTTCTCTCTCTCTCTCTCTCTCTCTCTC